>SNQJ01S0198974.1:987-13261 GCA_010110895.2 Picea sitchensis
GACATCAAACCCTTCAAAGATGAGGTGTTATATGTTGGAGATATTACACACTCACCTAGTATTTATTTTCCTAAGTTGACTAGTCTACGTTGAGTTCACCCTTGGTCCAAGATATTCTCCCCTAGATGAGGGTGCCGCATCCTCTCCAATATTTCCTTAGTTGTACTTCATTTAGACTAGTGGAGTGGAGTCTTGCATGGAAACCTTAGTATTATCACAAAGTGTTGTATGCTCACCTCGGTATCATCACCATGAGGGTGCACTTACCTTGGGATCATCACCAGGAAGGCGCACCACATCATGCAATATTCTCTCCTCACTCCACTTGCTATATAGTTCACTGATGTTTGTATGGCCAGATAACTAGGACTAGGTGGTAGTTCACTCTAGAGTTTGTCATTGAGTGCTCACATCTCTCTAAATTTCTACTATGGTGCATTAGTTTTCTCACTTAAAGTATATCATGTGTATTTTTACCATTCTCTCATTAATTAGTGAGTTCACTCCCAAGTGAATGAACTAACAACAAATATTGAACTCATGGTATATATGTATATGAATCCAAAGAGAATTTTATGATTTATAGGCATGCTGAGAAATATTAGGCTACCACTAAATTTACAAATAAAAAAACAATCCCAACAACCACAGTAGCAAGAGAGCTTAATCTCATCATTAATTGAATACCAATGGAAGAAGAACTTTTCTTGAAAATTTGTTAGTAAACTCACTACCAAGTGAATGAACTCAAAGCTATATAATGAACTCACATGGTATCCATATGCAAATCCAAAGAGCATATTATGATTTATAGGTATGATTAGAAATCTAATATTGCTATTAAACAAAAATATAAGAAACCAATTCCAGTAACCATACCAACAAGAAACTTACCCTCATCATTCATTGAATAAAAAAGGAAGACATTTTCTTGAAATTA
Organism: Picea sitchensis; assembly: GCA_010110895.2. Classification (NCBI taxonomy): domain Eukaryota; kingdom Viridiplantae; phylum Streptophyta; class Pinopsida; order Pinales; family Pinaceae; genus Picea; species Picea sitchensis. The sequence goes on from SNQJ01S0198974.1 coordinate 1,928, forward strand.
GGTGAATGACAATTCTAAGTGAATGAAATCACATTTATAAAATGCACTCATGAGTATTATGTATTGAAAGAAAGATAGTTGTTTATTTATTTATTTTTATAATCGAATTTGGGAAATAATTTATTATAAAAAGTTGTAGCATAGTTAATAACAAGCTTACAAATAGTGTTGATTGAGGATCTTGTAGATCTTACATATTTTTGTAGATTTTTCCTCCTCCCTTCAAAGAATTAGGAGGAGAGAAGGAAACTTTTCCTAAAAGGGTTTTTTGTGCCTAATTCTTGGGTACAAGGATAGATTATTACATATTTATTGTAGACACGAATACAAAAACAAAGAATAGTTATCGATTGTTAGTTGTGATCCCTCCCTTAAGAAAATAAAATTATAGCATGACTCTGCCCCGAGAGGATATTCATTTCCATATCATGAGTTAAGTGATCTTGATTAGATTTCCTTCACCTTGTGAGGGGAGGAGAGGGATCTAGAGAATTCTTTAGGATTTTAGCAAAGGATTTAGAAGATTCAAAGTGAACCTTCACTATTGGATATTTTTCCTTTCCTCTTCCTAATATATTTCCCCTTCTTTCTCCTCTATTTCCTTTGTTTCCTCTTCTTCCTCCTTTGATTTCTGTACATCCTCTTCATCCCCCTTTCCTTCCTCTACTTACTTTTATTTTGTTGGAGAATTATTCTATGGATCCTTGAGGGATGGATATGCACCATTATTAGGATGAACTAATCCCGAGTTGGGTTCTATTGTTGGTTCCTCTTCCTTTTCATCTTCCTTCTCCATTTCTTTTGGGTTCAGTGACCCATCTATATTCCTAAGAAATTCAAATTCATTAATTCTTGTGGTGGACAAACCTTCTTGGAGCAACTTTGACTGTGGAGACCCATTACGTTGAGAATTTCTATGCCTTCTTGAGACTATATTGAACTTAGGTTCTTTTCTTAACTATTTCTCCGAGGGAGGCTACTCCTCTTGGGTTTTTCAGTAGCTTTTGGAAAAATGTCCATAAACATGACAATTATTGCACTCGAATGGAATCTATTCATAATATAGCATTTGTTGATGGATCCACCTATATATATTAATTTACAAAGATTCTGGGAGTCCCTTCTCTGAATCCAACTCCATGCATATTATATTATAGGAAAAAAAAATTCAAGAAGAAAAAATGTTAGCACAGGGGTAGACCCAGTGTTCAACGCTTCAACAGGGAACCAAAAAAACCCTAACTACTGGCCCTTTCGGAAACCCTTGCAAAGTAGGGAAAGTATCACCCGAGGTAGAGGTAGGGGGGGGTTATAGGACTCGGGTGCCTGTAACCAATATGGGACACAGATATGTGTTTAAAACACTTCACATGGTACTTAGGAACAACATATATTAATTCATTATCTTTATTCGTATCACAGATAAAACCCTAAGTACAGATCAACGCAATAAGAATGACAAAATACACATCGCACTTAACATCATAAGTCAGATATAACACATTCAACATATACAAAGCATCAAACATTCATATATCTATCTATCATTCATAACATTCAATGCACTAAGCACATTCACAACACAAAGCAAACAATCAACATAAGATTTATGTGGTTCACACCAGTGTGGGGCTACGTCCACCAACGACTTCTTCTTCTTTATTAGTCTTCAATCTCTTACATCCATCTCCTCTTGTTCACTAAGCCACAGAGCCAAGTTTCACACTGGATAGGTGATCTGTACACTAAGTGCCAGATCCACCTTCCCAAAATCAGGGTCAAGGCACAAAGTCAATCTCTCTCTCAAGCACAAAGCCTTACATACATGTTCTGTTGCACAAAGAAACTCAAAACTACTTGCCTCTTTCACTTAGCCACTTATGCAACTAGCTACATACTACATTGATTGCACTAAGCACGCTTCACTACCTATACATTACATTCCTTCCTATATAAACTTTTACATCCCTTACAACAAGGCCTAATCATGGGTAAACCCATGGGCCAACATCCCAAAACCCTAATACAAAAACTATAATGAACCCCTTGCTGGGTCCAAAAAACAAGTGAGATCCCACAATCTTAGCTTCACCTGGGCACTCCATCTTCGACCAACCCATCAAAGTCAAAAAGTGGTCAAACCTGACCAATGTTTCCTCAAAACTTGGTCGAGGGCCAACAGGAACCCAACACTCACCTATGACTCGTCCCGAGTCACTTAGATCTGGGCAACACTGCTTCGAAGGCCCTGATCTTAGCTTGAGCTGCCTTGACCTGCTGCTTCGTCTGAGCCTCTTGTTCAATGAGCTCCCAAATTACTTTCTCGATAACAGGCCCTTCCAGACGCTATTTAATTATCACAACCACTTTGTCTAGTTGCGATCCTCGTCCTCCGATCTCTTCAAACATCGTGCAAGCTTTGTCTTGCACCGGTTGTAGCCTCTGTGTGACCTCCATGACTCTGCTTTGGATGTCAGTAGTCTATTGCTAGATCACGTGCTGTTCTTGTGATCTCTTCATTCTATATACTAGAGTGAGTGAATTCATCTGCGCTTGAATTGTCAGTGCCTGTTGTTGCGCCTCCTATAGCTACGCTTCCAACTTCCTAAGCTCTAGATCTTTCGTGAGGCATTCATAATTATGCACACTTCTGTTGATTAAATGCTTACATTATGAGGTGAGGGCCCTAATCCTTCCTACTGCTCTCTTAGTGGCTTCCTTCCTCTGATCGCGCACTTCCTGCGGAGTGATTGGTACTGCTTGAAGCTCCAATGCCGTTACTCTTGCTTGAAGCTGCTGGATGGACTGAACAAGATTCATTACTTGAACTTCGACTGCCTCATTTTCCTCCTATGCCAAGCTTGGCATAGAGAGAAGTGTTCTCCTCACCACTTCTTTGATTGCAGTCTTCTCTGCAAGTAGCTGGTCCTTTTCCTTCTGTATCTTCACCTTTTCTTCTTTGAGCATTGCCCCGTAACTCATCTTTCTCATTTTTATAAGCGGTCACACAGTACTGCGCAACTTGTAGTTTCTCCAAGATTTCTTCTTTCTCTTTCTTCAGGGATTCGGTAGCCTGTTCCTTTTCTTCTTGAACTTTCTGAATTCAAGCCTCTGTTTCATCTTCTATTCATCGAACTTGGGCTGGCTCATCCCACAACTCTACAGTCTCCGATGAGGAAGGCTCATTAGGTACTGTGCGGCTCAATTGAATGACTCACTGAATTTCTTTTAGTTACTTCTCAACTCTTGCATAAAGATCTTCTTGCTTCGTTCCATATCTCTGTAAGAGGTCCTCGAACGCATCTTCCATTTCTCCACGAACTAGACCGATGTCATCCTCCGTGAGTGTGGCCTCCAATTGGGGCTTTCTTGTGTGTGTTTTCTTTTTGGCCAAGGGTTTTTGTGGAAAAACCTTACTCTTCTTTGATGCTTCTGCCTCAGTAGGGGGATCCTTTGGGGGTGTAGCTTCACCTTCTCCTTGTTTTTCTCCTTATTCCCATCCTCCTTCTTGATTTACTTCATCTCCTCCTCCTCCCGTGGGTGATCTAGGTCCACTTTCTTCCGAGGCACTATCTTCCTCATCAATCTATACATCCTGGACTTCCTCCTTTTTCTTCTTCTTCTTCACACTTGTCTACCCAACGTGCTTGACCCGAGTGACCAAGGGGATTCCTATGATATCTGGGTCAGAGAGTTCTGCATCATTGAATGATACAAGGAACTCTGTCATCCACTCCTTCGTGATCTCCTCCATGTATTCATCAGTCATCTTGTAATAGGACTGCAATTCCTCCTTGCTCTCATCCTTATACACAGTGATATATAAAAAATGTCGATCTACGCGGAAATTATCTAGTGGTTTGTACTAGTGCAAGGTTCACAGTGTCATGAGAGGGACCAATTCTGGAAACCTTCAGTTGTTGATAGTAGGCATGGAACATTGCATTCGACTACCACTGCTTGGACATGTCATTCGTGTACCATAGGGTGGAGAACCTCCTAGCCAATGGCTCTGATGGTTCAATCTTCAGGAGGTGCTCCTTCCGTCATTTTCCAAGTGAAAAATGTGATCAACACCAACAACTAACTGAAATGGAACTTGTATCCTTGATCTTGTACTTCGTGACAGTCTTTCTTGAGCTCATTGATGAGGTAGCTCTCCCAGTTCATTTGCATCCCATCCACGCACTTCCTTGCGAGGTCCACCACAAACCCGGTGACCTGCGTGGGGCGATTCTTTTTGACGAGCTTGCCAACAATGAGTTGGAAAGCTAGGCCCACTATGACATCCTAGATAGAGGCTACCTTGTAGCCTCACTTTCCCTTCTCAACTTCGTCGTATGCCTCCTTAATGCACTGTGATGGGGAGCAGTCAAAAGCCTTCCCTGGGTAGAAGTGCTAAGGGTCGGGTCCCTGCATGCTCAGTCCTATGATCTGGTGGATCAACACCGGATCCATAGTAATGCACCTGTCGAGATACAGGTATCCTTCGTGATAGCATGAAAAGAAGAGTTTAATGCAAGCGTTAACCTCTCGATGTTGGCCAAAGTGAGGAATCTTCATGACATTCAATATCATGGACTATGCAAGCTCCTTTATCCATGGTTGGGAGACTGTGTGAGGCTTCTTCCCAATCATCTTCATCAGGTATTTATGTGGTGCGAGCATCACGTAGTTATTCCTATTGCTGAGATAAAAATCACTGTTCTTCAGAGATGGGATCTGTCCCAACTGGCTTCCAACCACACGTATCCCCTTTGGGATGTACATGGTGATCAATGTGTACTCAAAGTCCCATGGGATGTTGTTGCGGTTGATTGCGCTAGCCAAGGGTGGGATATAATCAGGTAAGACCAACGGGATTTTCTTTGCATTATCCAGATCATCGCGGTGCTTTCTTCGCTTCTCAGTAGTGGGGTGGACACAACCCGAATGATTTCCAGTCGAGGGGGAAGCCTACAGTCCCCTAGTCGATGATGCTTGTATTCCTTCAGACATGGATTTATCAGCCATAAACTTCTTCAACAAACTTCTCTAGCTCAGTGCGTTCGACCAACATTCTCACTGTTACAAAATAATTCAGGGTAGGTGAATGGATAACAAGGTAAACAATAGATGGTGAGGTCTGATAGCACAACTCAACACACAAAATCACTTCATTTCTTGTCTCAGATAATCATGGGTAGAAAAAAGTGGTACTGGGGCAATGTCCAATGGGTTAAGTAAGAGAGCTTCGTAATGGATTCCTCCAATGGACAAGAATGCCTCAATCAATGTGAATCCATCCATTATGGTGTGGTCTCAACATCTAACAGTGATTCATCTACCCATAAATGCATTTCCTAGCCGTTCTAGAGCGTTGTTCTAACGGCCGGGGCACCTCCAACGGTCATATAGCTTTGTCGAGATGAAGTCCCATTTTGCGTGGTTTTTTTGTTCCGGCAAGGTTCAGAGCCTACAAACTTGCCTCCTGCGAAGTTCCAATCTGTGAAATCCACCATTTGTTCTATGTAAATTCTTGTAGCTTTTCCAAATTAGCCTTTTTCTTACTGAGCTTCCTTGCCTTGTTTCCTTTGATTTGAGTCTCTCTAACTGTTTCTGGATTTCTCTTTCCATTCTTATTCTTATTTTCTCCTAGAGTGGTAGCTTCACGTTGTTGATGTGATCTCAAAGGGTTTGAAGTTAATATCCCTTCTCTTACTATTTCCTGGGTGGATATATTTCTTTCTTGTATGGATAGGTCATTCAAACCTTCTTGCGCTCTTACAACTAATTCTCTGGGCTTCTGTTGCTTCAACTTATCCTCTCGTTATTCTAACAATTGATCTAATTTTCTAGCTATGAAGTCCCTTAGTTCTTTCTTTTTCTTTTCTGTAGCTTCTTCCTTTGATTTCCTCCTGATATGATCTTTTTCAATCCAACTATTTCCTAACAAAAGAGGGAAAGGGGCATTATTCTAAAAAAACTTAATAACTTCAAATTCTTCTTCTGTCGGTGTTCCATGGATGATAACATGTATAGTAGCAACTCTTCCACATAGGGTTATCATATTTCCTTTAAACAATCCTATTCCTCCCAATGAAGGTATCACAATAGGCTTTCCCAAGATTTCCCAAGTGCTTTCTATCCTAATATTCACTTGTGTCTCCTCATCTAGGATACAGTCTATGTCGAAATCTCCTATTCTTGTATCTATGCACTATTTTTCCTTCATGATCTCTGGTAAACTGACGTCTTTGTGATCATCCATTGTTTCTTTTAATTGTACTAATGTAGTCCGAACTTTCTATGATTCTTTCTCTCGATGGTTCTTTAACATGCCCTTATTCTCTTGACTCATGTTCATTCTTTCAACTTTAGCAATCATTCTTGGACAATCCTCAACTTCATGACCAACAATTTTACAATAAAGACAAATATGATCTATACCAGGGCATTCCTTAGCAACATGTCTTGGTCTTCTGCAGTTTTAACATAATTTCAATCCTCTCTTTCTCTTGTAAGTTCCCCAACTTCTCCTATACTGCGCACCGGGATCACAGTGATGGACCTGCAATTTGCAAAAATTCTTTCTAGGTTCCTGCATCCATTCATTAGTCCAAAAATTATTTCTATGCATGGGAATAACATATCTTTCTCTATTTCTATCAAATTTATTTAGAACAAATTTTTCTTCTAATTGTACCCTAGCTTTCAAGCTAGAACAAAATCTATCAAACATACCTAGATTCATGCTTTCGAAACAAAATTTTTCACTTATATTACTCTATCCAAGCACAAAGCTTTACCTCTTTCAAGATCTCACCTCTTTTCTTCAGATCGAGTTTCTTTCTTAGCACAGAGATTCACAAGTCAAGTAGAGTACTGTGCACTACAACAACAGATCTACGCACATAGCTTCTCTTTTGTTTACTTCAGTTCCCAACAATCATAGTTTCAGGTCCCAACAAGGGAACCATTTGTTGGCACAAGGGAAGACCTAGGGTTCAATGCTTCAACAATGCACCAAAAAAACCCTAACTACTGACCCTTTTGGAAACACCTGTGAAGCAGGCGAAGTCTCACCCGAGGTAGAGGTAGGGGGGTTACATGACTCATGTGTCTGTAACCAAGCTGGGACATAGATATGTGATTACAAAAATTTGCAGGGCACTTAGGAACAACATATATTAATTCATTAGCTTTATTAACATCACAGATAAAACCCTAAGTACAGATCAACTTAGTAATAATGAAAAAATACACATCGCACTTAGCATTAAAAGTTAGATATAACACATTCAACATATACTAAGAATCAAACATTCATAGATCTATCTATCATTCATAACATTCAATGCATTAAGAAGATTCACAACATAAACATTATATCACAAAGAAAACCATCAACACAAGATTTACGTGGTTCACCCTAGTGTGGGGATACGTCCACCAACGACTTCTTCTTATTTATTAGTCTTCAATCTCTTACATCCATCCACTCCTATGCACTGAGCCACAGATCCAAGCTTCACACTGGACAAGTGATCTGTGCACTAAACGCCAGATCCACCTTCCCAAAATCAGGTCAAGGCACGGAGCCAACTTCTCTCTCAAGCATGAAGCCTTACATACATGTTCTATTGCAAAAAGCAACTCCAAAATACTTGACTCTTTCACTTAGCCACTTATGCACTTAGCTACATACTACATTGCTTGCACTAAGCACACTTCACTACCTCTGCATTACATTCCTTCCTATATATACTTTTACATCCCTTACAACAAGGCCTAATCATGGGTAAATCCATGGGATGACATCCCAAAACCCTAATACAAAAACCCTAATGAACCCCTTGTCGGGTCCAAAAAACAAGTGAGATCCCATGATTTTAGCTCCGCCTGGGCGCTCCATCTTCGACTAGCTTATTGAAGTCCAAAAGTGGTCAAACCTGACCAATGTTTCCTCAAAACTTGGGCGAGGGCCAACGAAAAACAAGGTTTTGAATTTCATATGAGTGCTTATAAATCTGAGATAAAAACTAAAAAACTATATAAAAACCAATTCCAACAACCAAAAAAAAGAAAAAAAAACATTTCTTACTCTTTTCAATCATTGAATAATGATGGAAGAAGAAATTTCCTTGAAATTTGATGAATAAACTCATTTCCAAGTGAACACAATGACATAATGCACTCATAGGTATATATATGCATGGATAGTCCAAAACAATAATTCCAAAATAGGTTTGAAATAAGCTTATTCTATTTATATCCCCTTTTCCAAATTTTACATTGAGCATATTTGTTACAAGGAGGAGTTTTTGATGCACCTAGAAGACAATGCCCTAGCATGGATGCTAATAAATGACTTTTGACATAGTCAATTTCGACTTCATTGGCATGGTTGACAATATTAGGAGGCATTAAAGGTATTTTATGAAGGATTTCTTAAGGTTAAGAATACAATTATCACTTTAAAATAATTATGTTTATATGGATGAGGTCAACCCTAGTCTTAAGGGGGGATAACTTAAAGAAAAAATCCTTTTATAAAGACAAATTTAAGTTGATTAGAGGTCATCCCTAGTTTTATGAGAAAACGTGAGTATAAATCCCAAGTCAAAGGCTACATAGATAATTAATGAGGAACACTTATGAGAAACATGTGCATTGGATATGAAATAGTCCTCTTCAAAGGTGCACCCTCATGTAGTATCTTGAAAAGTGTCATCTAAATTCCCACGAACCAAGAAAATGGCTCATCAAGGAGGAAACCTATTCAAGGTTGAAGATGAGGACGAAGTCTATAAATACTAGATGGAGAAGGTACAAATGGAGGTGGGAAGTGTGAAGTAATCTAAGGGTTTAGTTGAATATCTTGTTGGATCAAGGAAAGTTAAGGGTGTGTTCTATGTGAGACCCATCATATTCTTTTCATCTTTAATGGGTGAATTATGTTGCTTAATTTGCTAATATATTTTTTGTAAATACCATTTGTAGAAGGGACATTTTAGTCCATAAAATAAGGGTTAAGGTTGATATTAAACCCTCCCTATATCTTGTTGTTGGTTATCGATCAATATAATGTTTTGATGCTATCATTTCTACTCTCTAGGAGGATGTTGCTATATTTTTTTATTCATGATCAATCATATTTATTATTTATTTGTAATGTTTGAATGAAGTGCACCTTTGGAAAGGCCATTTCCTTATTTCTTAATGAAGTCTATTTGGTCAATTAGTGCATGTTTTTAATAGCCTAGTTACATCTCTATTCACTTTAAATCAAACCCTCTTTAATATCACCCTAACTCCATCACCCAATTGGGTTAACACTAGTCTATTCTTTTATTAATTTATATCAAAGAATATCAAATCTTTCTTAGGGTATCCCCCTTTTGCCAAAAGAGCACTGGACTAAAGTGAGAGGAAGTGTCACTAAGGTGAAATTGGGTAACCTTCCTAAGTTACGATATGGTTGCACCTATTTATACGGATTTATAATGTAAAGTGTAGGTTTGGGAGGTAATAAATTGGCACAATTTCCTAGGATAAAGTCCATTTACTATAATTTTGAAGACCATGCTTCAACAAAGTTGATGAGATAAAATAGAGTTAAATATGAAGTCTCATATAATATGAAGAAAATTTGAAGAAGACATACTCCACAAGAAGTTCCTCACAGAAGCTTGTCCATACACTAGATGAACTAGAAATATTTTATAGGAGGTGAGTGAACAATTCAACTCGATCACCTCAAAACTTTGGTACAAAAAGGTTTTGATTTGAAGATATAAGGTACTTGTTTTCTGATAATCTAGAGAAATATATGATAGAAAGTATTGTGGATACACCATGGTTATATGATAACTAAAAGCCACTAGATATTTTGGCTATTGCTAGAAATCCTCATGATATACTAGATAGAACCATAGACAAGATCCTTGTATTCTAAGGAAACAATTGAATCTTAGCACGAGACTACCTAAACACATTCAAGAATGTGATCTGGTGATCAAATATCAAGGATTTGGATGTTGTTTTGAATTTATTTATCTTATATTTCGAGGAGGATGCCATTGATTGGTTTATAAGCCTACTAAACAATAGCATCAACATGCTAGAAGAGTGTGAAAGAGTTTTCCTTGAGTGTTAGGAAGAAATATAGGATGATATGCTTTTTATTGACTACTTTGAATGGTAAAAAGAGAAATAAAAATGAGACAATTGTAGACTTCAATAAAAGGATTCATCACATAGTTTAGAATCTACCTAAGGAAATAAAACCTTGAATAGTAATGATTTTGATTTACTACAGAGATGCATTTAACAAGAATTTTAGTTTCTTGATAATAAAAAAAGAATCGAAGACCTTGAAGGAGGCTCAAGAAATGGTGAATATAGAATAAATTGGTAGTTTATGGGAAATGTGAATTGATTAGTCTATTAAGAGCATCAAGTTGCAAAGATAAAACAAATCTCAAGTCAATGAATTCTACCGATCTAACCCTAGATGCTAAAACAAGTTGACAAAAGATATGGAGAAAATGAAAGTTTCCGTGTTAGGAATGTAGAATTGAGGGTTCCAAATGGAAATAGGATAAGAAAGACAATATCAACCCAAAAGAAATTTTGGATTTGATAAGAATAGAGGTAAAAAATATTTGAGTGTATTAAGCCCTAGATATTGAGTTATTACATTCATATTATTATATTAGTGTTGTCCTTATTAGACACTTTAATTGTAATTGTACCCTTTGTCTCATATATATACCAAGGAGACCTAGTATTAGAGATAATCTCATCTTGTACATTTTTTATATTGTAAAAGAATGTTTCCCTCAAAGAAGCTTCTCATTCTCAAGGTGTGGCGTTACTTCTCTTTCTGTTTTTATTCTATTTGGGTGTTTGGTGCATAACATTTGGTTTTAGAGTGAAATATTCCAAATATAATATAGTATGAAGAACAAAAATATTTAGCAAGCGATGAAAAAAAAACAATGATATATCTAGAACAATATCAGAATAATACCAGAATAACACCAAAAAGAACACCTTTACTCATGATAGCGATGTTCACTTGCCTCTTCGAGGGGGAAATCTCCAACATAACAGAATTCTATTACAGTAATCTCCAAGACAAAAATATCCAATGCCTCCTACTTTTATTTATACTAATTATACCTTCTAAGGAAACTTCTAGAGGAAGATATTTCTAGAAGTGAAAGCTTCTATTAAGTCTTCTTACATTGAATTATTCTCCTTTATTTATTAGGCATTATTAACTAATGCCAGTATTTATTACATATAAAACATATCCTACTAAATAATGACCCATGGAGAGGGGTTAGG
>SNQJ01S0198976.1:0-17123 GCA_010110895.2 Picea sitchensis
GTATCATTTCCTTATGGCCTTACCATGACACATTTGACATCCTTTTACCCTAAATGGAGCTATTCAAGGTATTCCTATGATTCAAGTTATTTTTAATGTATTTTGATATTTTAAACTAATATTGATACTAACGTGACATGAGTCAGGTACTTGTTCCCTTGAAACAGACTTATCAGTACCAGGTACCGGCTCGCACTTAGTGGATATGTCAAAGACTTGCACGACATGGCCCGATTGGATTGACAGTCTGATTCATATGATTGATTGAGTCATAACTCAATGTGATGACTCAGAGCGAGATTGTAGAATTGTTTTATTATGTTGCTTTATGATCCACGCTTCTTGACACTGCGTGTCATGAAGCTGTGAAATTAGTTTTAACTGACTATGAGTCATTTTCGGATCTAAGATTCGCTTAGATTAATGCACCTATGTTCAAGACTATTTTGGGAGGATCTATATAAACTGAGATCGCTCTTAAGAAACGTTAGTTATAATATGTTATGTGATGCGATTTTTTATAATACAATTTGCTATGCGTTATGTCATTCTTTGTTAAATGATTTGAGTTTGTTTTTGAGTTATGGAGCGTGAGGTATGAAACAGTTATGCATGGAATAATCTGAGTAGCTCTGGTTTCGTTTTAGGGTGATTTCACCTCCTAGTTGGGCCCACCAACAAGTTCAATTCGTTGTCTCCTTTCCACAGTATAGTTAGTTTATTTTTAGTTCTAGAATCTGCATGTGAGTTAGTTTTTCATTTGAGGTTACTCTGCTAAATTATGTCTTAGTTATTTTATGTTAGTTCGTTCCCAGCTTAATATTATCTTGTAGATCGTTGAATGATTGGAATGAGTTATTTTCCATTGTAGAATTTGAAGAATAAACCAAGTGCTTAATCTAGATTTTCTTTGTTTACCAGTTGCAAGTTTGATCATGATTTAAAGATAATTTGAGTTTAGACTTACTCTGTTTTGTTAGGATAGCTAGCTTATGGTCTGATTAAAGGAAGCTTCCAGTACTTGTAGGGTAAAATAGGACTTTTACTAGTTTCATCTTTGGTAGATTTAGAACTGTTTGATACTTAGATTAAATAAGAAGTTTTTAAAATGTTTTCTCTTTTATGGTTCAGATAGAAATGTTGATGATCATATGTTTAAGATAATGGTAGATAGTCTTGGGTGATTTCTTTAGATTAGGAATGGAAATACCTTTTCTTAACTCATAACTGTTTCCATTTGATTAATTAGACAAGATATGATTAGTTTTAAGATAATCACTAGGATTCATTTTCTAAGAGTAAGTTTGTGCTTTCTTCTCAGAATAACCTTTAGGTAGGAATTAGAATCTTACCAGCACATATAGTGTAGCAACTCTAAGTTCACTTACCCTGGTTTGACAATTTAGTGTTTTCAGGCAATAAAATCTTTAATACAACAGCCTGACAAAGCGATATGGAACTGGTGATTTTATTTTGGGAATTTCAAATACTACTTTCTCCACCTCCTCAAGAGAAATGGGGTGCATAAGATCTTCATTTTGTTTTGGTGACACAAGTTGGGGTATATGGAAGGTTATTTTTTGAATTGCATATCGTCGGTCTTGTTGTAACATGAGATGGTTTCAGACTATTTAGAAACCATGCCAAGACATATTTAAACCAAATTTAGCTCACAAGTTGGCTCTTGTACCAGAGGGGGCTCCCTCATCAGATTTAAAACTCCTAGATACCCATTTTCACTAAGTAGGATATTACCTCAGTAAGATCATGTTGTCATATTTGATGGTGAAGAATAGAATAAAATAGGTAGGAAGGGTTTAAGGATTAATGGTAGTTGACTAGAAATAAAAGACTATAATCCTCTCATATCAAAGGCTTAATCCATTGGGAATGGAGTCTCACTCGACAGAGCATAATTGTTGATAATAGAAGGTAGAAGAAGATGAGAAAATAGAAATCTCAGAAAATATGGAGGAAAAAAGTAGTCTCTATAAACCTGAGATGAAGAAAATAGTTATGCTAGGCATTTAAATGAATCCAACTAAATAAAAGAGTGTCTGGGCTCAGCATAATAATGAATTCAACAATAAAACACTCACAAAATGACCTGCAAACAATATTTGATGCACATTGGTGGTTATTGGGCCTGAGATATGATCACTTTCATGACGATTATTATACACTTTTGCCACATGTACATATGTGTTTTTCATATTTTAAAGGAGCTTTTTGAAGAATTTCATGATAAAATGGTATGATCACCATAAAGTACATGTAATTCATGTTTAATGATTGAATCAAGTATAATTCATCATGTTTTATGATTTCTAAGAGCTAGTTCACGTTTTTTGGTGTTACAGGGAAAAAACGCACTACGTTTCTAGTTCCGACACTCATTCTGGCACTCGATCTGGCACTCTGTCCAGCACTGCGTATTGCACAAAAACGCAGGGTGACTTGGCGGTTAAGGTATTGGCGGCTAGTGATGGGAAAATAGGTCACGTGGGTTTTGTTTATCCTTGCCCCCTCCAGCTACTGAACTCCATACAACTCAGTTTCAATTGTCCAAAGAGGGAGATTATTGGCTTGCTCTGTTTTTTCAGTTAGGGCATCATTTATTATATTTTACCGAAATTAGAAGTGGTTCGATCCTCCTATGGTCGACCACTTGGTTTGTAAGCTTATAAATACTGCTAGGATGGTCATAAGATCATTAACCCAGTAGAAGAACCATTGTATTGGAGACAAACTCGTTTTCCTCTGTTTTTGATATTTTACATTGCCAGAATTATGCCAGAACTGTGTTTTCAAGTTTTGATGGTGAATTCGCCTTGTTAAGCTCATGGTGTGCTCGTAGGAAGTAGCCACGACTTGTTGGGGGACCCACCAGCAGTCTAGTGACTATCATTGTGTTGTTTATGCAATTCCTAATTTAATTACTCTTTTTATTTTCCTGTACATGTATGTTTTTATTATGCTAACTAGTTTGTTGTAGCTTAATTGTTTTAATTGTTTTGCAGGTTAAATGTTGATACATATTAGCATGCATTGNTTAATTACTCTTTTTATTTTCCTGTACATGTATGTTTTTATTATGCTAACTAGTTTGTTGTAGCTTAATTGTTTTAATTGTTTTGCAGGTTAAATGTTGATACATATTAGCATGCATTGATTTTATAGACTAGGAAAAGACTTGCAAGTCTCTCTCTCTTAATACTAACCCCATATGCAGTTAGATTATGCTTTCTTTTATGATTTTACAGTTAAGTTTAAAACAGAGTTTTAATTAGATAGAACAGAGTTTTTAATTTGGGTTTTCTTTTGACAAGGATTGATGGGTGGATAGATTTAATTCTAGTTTTTAATCATAGCTTGCTCATCTTATTTTTATATAGAACTTGTTTAATTAGTTGTTGGTTAATATAATTGTTAGATTACTTTTTAATGGTTGAATCTAGTTTTGCTTACATAGTGTAGAAGTATAATGATGATCTCGTTATGTTGTTGATGGTTTGTACATGAATATGTAGGGTATTTAACATTATTTTTGTCATGGCTAAGTTCTCATTGGATTGTTTAATCCATACCTTTCATTTTTCCATTGAGATTAGTATTGATCTTATACCATTGGAATTGTCCTTTGTTGTCAAGGGTCATCGAGATATTATCCGACACTGAAGACATTCACACAACCAACAACATTATATTTGAATTGTCATAGGTTAAAGAATAGTTTTCTTGCTTTCATAGATATAGTTTTTTTCTTTCATAGACTAGAATAAAGTCTTATTGTTGCTATAGGATAGATAGACTTTGCTTTAGTAGATAGTAATTTTCTCATCATAGTTTAGGCATTACATGGTAGTTTTTCGTGCTTTCAATAAAATAGATTTCCTTCCATGCATTAGAAATAGTTTTGCATTAGGCATTTAGTCCACTTGCCTCTTAGGATAGATAGTTGTTCAATGATAAGTTTTTTCTTGCAGTATTTAGTTGTCTTTGCTTACCCGTCTATTTTCTTTAATAGGGTAGATAGTTGTTTTTTCTTACTTGTCTATTTGCTTTAGTAGGTTAGTTAGGTGTCTTTGCTTATTTATTTTCTTTCATAGGATAGTTTCTCATTGAATGTAGGCTGGCAAGTTAAAATAGTTTGCTTTTGTCATTTCCTTATTATGCTTAGTAGTTTGTTTTTGCTTATTGTTAAACTAGTTTTCTTTACATAGAGTTTCCATTTGCTTTCTTAGGAACTATCCATCGACCCTTGGCCCAAAAGTACTTAGGTTACCTAGTTTCAAGTTGCTTAGTAGGGTTTGCTCATTAGATAGCTTTGCTTGAGTAGATTAGTCTTAGATAGTTTCTTTCCTTAGTTAGATTATACTCCTACCAGCCTTCTACCTTTGGCATATATTTTGCTACAACTCTAAGTTTACTTACCTCGGGTTGACAATTTAATTGAGGGTTTTTATTGTGTTTTTAGTGCATATACAACACCCATCATTTTTGGCGTCGTTGCCAAGGAGTTGTCTCAAGGTAAGAAGTAATTAGGAATTAGACCATTTCTAGACCTTAGCATTAGCTTGGTGGCGAGGGAACTTTAAGACAAAAGGTAAGAACCTGTGCATCTGCTATAGCAGGTTCCCCCAAACCCAATGGTAGTTTTTCTTTTTTTGATTTTATTTTTCATGAATAGACCTAGGAATCAAATGGTAGCTTTTTTTGCTTTCTTTCATGAATAGGCCTAGAGACCCACAAGGTAGATACATTAAATCAAAATCAGTCCTTTCAACCAAGGTTTCGTCCGATCTCTTTGGGGGAAGGAACGTTCCGCTTATAAAATCCGCAGACTCATAGTGAAAGATAGAAGCTAGATCAACTCAAAGAGATAAAATAGTCTCTGAAGAGACTAATACAGGGAGCACTATAGAACAAGAAATTGAAGCATCAGTCATATTAGGACAGGAGGCAAGACCACTCGAGTCTTCCACAGAACCAAACAATACAACCTTTTCTTTTACACCGCCACCAGGGGACCCTAACTTTAAGGACATCATAGACCATGAACAGGTGAATATTTTGTTTGGTAGTTCAGCCAATGTGATTATCTCTCAAATTGACACAGAATCTTTGGCACCAATAGTCTCAACCGACTCGAGTAGAGTCCCAGACATCCAATCCATAGAAAGACCTTTCCATCAAAGGGAAACCTTGTTTTCTTCAAAGATAAAACCACCTAGGTACTCTATTTTTGGAAATCAAGACAATATGGATGATCAGGAGAACCATAAAAATGTAATACATGGAGAGGAAGAATAAACTGGAAACCAAACTGAAACTACCTTCAAGTTTCTTATTTTAGACACCACTCTGAATGTCAACATGAAGAATATTCCTCTTTCAGCACTGCCTACCTTTTACGGTAAAAACAGTGAAGATCCATACACCTTCCTATTCGAATTTGACATCTTGTGTAGGAGCTACAACTACATACAAGATGCCCAGAAATTAAAACTGTTTCCTTCCACCCTCAAAGAATATGCATTAAGATCGTTCATGGGGTTGGGAGAATCCAGTATTAGGTCTTGGGAAGCCATGAAAGACATATTTCTCAACAAATACCAAGACTACTGCAAGACCAAAGAGTCTCGTAATGAAATTTTTAAAATCCAACAATTAGAAGACGAGACCCTCGAAGATTATATGGAAAGATTTGGTTATATCTCCCAGAAGTCAAAATACCATGACCTCCCAGAGGATGCAATTAGGGCTCTTTTCCTTAAGGGAGTTTCAGAAGAATATTTAGAGATGCTTAACCTAATGGCATTAGGTGATATCTCTCATAAACCATTTGTTGAAATATGTTAAATGTGTAAAAATTACTCAAGGAATAGAGCCAAAACAGGGATGAATGTTCGAGACCCTTATAATAGAAGCTTAAAAACAGTTAGTTCAGGTGGTATTATGAGAGCATAGATAGGGAACCTTTTAGAAAACTTTAAGACTAGCATCTTAAGCACAATAGGTTCATAGTTGGATACCCTTAAACTCAAAAAGAAACAGGAGGAGGAAAATGCATCAATGAGCATACATTGCCCAAGATGCAGGAGGAAGCATTCCTCAAGGGAGTGCCCATTAGATAACATTTCATTTTGTGGCTTCTATATAGAAGACCATGTGACTAAAAAATGTCCATCATTGCTCGATTTATTATCCATCTATAGGAGTGGAGATCCTAGGTATTCTTCTTATGCACCTAGGAGGCCATGGCAGCCTAGGAATCAACCCACATACCCGGATCTATAGTCTCAAGTTCCACCCTATTATCAACAACAACAGTGGAACTCACCAGGTTGGAAAAACTGGTATAAGTACCAACATCCTTGGATTCAAGGATGGAGGGGAGGACACAATCAAGGAAACCCTCAAGCTCCACCTATCTCTATGTCCAACCATCCTTATCCTCAGTTCTCATTGAACACTCTGCAACTTTTTCCAGGTTTCGTTCCACCACCTTTACCTCCTATTCCACAACAACAACCGCTACAATATCAAAATGCAAGCTCCCCAAAACTGACACTATTACCGGCACGACCAGTGTCGAAACCCCAATAATAAGCCCCCTCAACCTCTTAGCAATGTTGAGATGCAGGCATTCCCGACGTATGTTATTACTCATGTTCCATTACAGGAAATTATACTAAGATTGGGAAAATTTCTAGATAGGAAGAGACCTTCAGTGGTCATCCAAGAAGAAGAAGAAGAAGAAATCACCAAAAAACCCACGGATGACACTAGGTGGGAAGATGTTATTATCCCGAAGAATCAAGAACCCAAGCTTCCCCAAAATGAACCTTCACAAATTATGAAGGTCCCTCCTTATCCAGACCGATTGGTAATCGAGAAACCTACCACCCGACCGGAATTTGACATTTTGAATGAATTGAAAAATATTTGTGTCAAAATTCCCCTACTTCAAGCCATTAAAGACATTCCAACCTATATTAAGGTATTCAAATAATTGTGTATTAAGAATCCAGGTAGGAAGCAGAAGGACCCTCCTACAGTACATTTGGTAGGAGAACTCTCTGAGTACATATCAGAGAAGCCAAAGATAGCAAAATATGGGAATCCAGGAAACCCCATAGTGACCATAACCATTAATGAGCTATCCATTGGAAACACTCTCATAGATCTAGGGGCAACCATCAATGTTATGACCGCTACTACCTTGGAACAATTATAGTTACAACCACTTCTTCGGCCTACCCCAACCATTTTAGAATTAGCAGATAAAACTAGGGTTATACCTGAAGGGATTTTAGATGATGTCGTGGTTACTTTAGCCTCATGGGAGTACCTCGTATATTTCTTTTCATTCATTTGAAGGATCCTACCAAAGGCCACCCCTTTATTTTGGGAAGACCTTGGCTAGCCACAACCAATGAATTTATTGGTTGTAGAGAAGGAGAAATGACCATCTCAAATGGTCTCTCTATCCAAAATCTCACCATTTACCCTCTAGCTCAACCTATTATGGAGAATCTATGGTGGCTTGAATGTCCATATGAGAATGAAGACTGGGAAGAACCTGTATTGCCTAGTGACCATGCATGGGCACTTCAGGAGCACATAACAGAAAATGTGCTAAACCAGTTCATTTCTGCTATCAAATGTGTGGATTTTCCACAGTATTTTCCCCAATTTGAGTATGTGTTTGGGGAATAATTTCAAGAACAATTAGACCCATCCATTTTGTCTTCGACATCTTTTATTTTCGAAATAGATGAGTCTGCCATGTCTTATACTATGCCCTATGAGATTAGTCAGGGTAATTTTTTACATATAAACTCCGGGCTAGATACAGACCAACATAAACAGTTAGTAGATATCCTCAAAGAACAAACATGAGCATTTTCCTAGGAATACATTGACATGAAGGGTATACACCCTGACACATGCATCCATCACATATATACCCAGGGGAAGTAACACCTGTTAGGAAACCCTAGAGAAGGATGAACCCAACACTCAAAGACATAGTCAAGGAGGAGATTCAAAAGTTTCTAAATGTTGGATTTATCTATCCCATATCCGACAGTAAGTGGGTATCCCCGCTTGTAGTGGTTCCAAAGAAAGTGACCGGGAAATGGAGAATTTGTGTTAATTTCCGGGAACTCAACAAGGCCACTCTGAAAGACTACTTTCCTCTCCCTTTCATTGACCAAGTTCTAGATACCTTGTCTGGAAAGAAGTATTTCTCCTTTCTGGATGGGTACAGCGGGTACAACCAGATTCTTATAGCACCCGAGGACCGGGATAAGAATACCTTTACTTGTCCTTGGGGCACCTGTGCCTATAGGGTCTTACCATTCAGATTGTGTAATGCTCCTGCCACATTTCAACGAGTAGTACTAGGGATATTTGTCGATATTATTCATGATTATGTGGAGGTCTACATGGATGACTTCACAATCTATGGCAACACTTACCAGAAAGCCTTAGAAAAATTAGAAAAATTCCTGATTAGATGTCAGGAAATGAACCTATCTCTGAGCCATGAAAAATGCAAAATGTTGTTAATTGAAGGAGTGGTTCTAGAAAATCATGTTTCATCTGAAGGGATAAAAGTCGATGCTGCAAAGATTGAGGTCATTATTAGAATTCCACCCCCCAAGACTCAGAAAGAGGTGAGAATATTTCTTGGACATGCCAGATATTACCGACGGTTTATTGAAAATTTTACAAAGATTGTTGCACCTATGTTTGGATTATTGATAAATGGTGTTGATTTTGTTTGGACTGAGCAGTGTCAAACTACCTTCGAAACCCTGAAAGCTAAGTTGTTTGTGGCACCAGTTATTAGAGGGCCTAATTGGACTCTCCCATTTCATATATCCATTGATGCTTTTGACACCGCAATAGGAGGGGTATTAGGGCAGAAAAAGGACCAGCAGTCCTATGCCATTTATTTTGTAAGCAAGGACTTATCCCCTCCTGAGTTGAGCTACACAGTCACTGAGAAAGAGTTCTTGGTAGTTGTTCATGCTATTAACAAGTTTCATCATTACATTACAGGTTATGAATTATTTGTTCACACTGATCATCCCGCCAATAGGTTCCTCATGAACAAACCTATAACTAATGGTCGAGTGACCAGGTGGATTTTGTTATTGCAAGAATTTAACATCACTGTGCTTGACCGACCTGGAAAGGATAATGTAGTAGCTGACTTTATTTCCCAAATAAAAAATGAGGATGATGATATCCCTCTAGATGATAGTTTCCCATACGATCACTTCTTTTCCCTCTCTATCAATACCCCATGGTTTGAGGATATGGAAAACTATCTGGCCACTAGGAAGTTATTGTCTCATTTGTCACCTCATGAAAAGAGGAAAATTATTACACATAGTGCTAATTACTCTTGGGTTGGTCATGATATTTTTCACATAGGTCCTAATTTGATTATTCGTAGATGTGTCTGAGAGGACAAGGTACATGATATACTACGAAGTTGTCATTATGGACCATGTGGTGGCCATTTTTCTGACAAACGTACAACATATAAGGTGTTACATTCAGGTTACTATTGGCCTAGCATTTTCAAAGATGTTGCTAAGTATGTGAAAAGTTGTGATAGTTGCCAAAGGATAGGAAGACCTACATCCTCTGACGAAATGCCTTTGCAGGCCCAATTTATGATAGAACCCTTCGAAAAATGGGCCCTCGACTTTGTAGGACCAATTCCACCCATGTCCCGTAGGAAGAGCTATATTTTGGTTTGTATGGACTATGTCACCAAATGAGTAGAGGCGAAAGCCCTATTCAGGGCTACAGGGAATTCTGTTGTCAAATTTATCTATGAAGACATATTTACCCACTTCGGTGTCCCTCATGAAATTGTTATAGACCAAGGCACTCAATTCACTTCCAAGATGATGAAAGAGCTGACAGAGAAATATGGGATTAAACACCGTAAATCTTCTCCATACCACCCGCAAGCCAATGGTCAGGTAGAATCCACAAACAAAGTTCTGAAGGCCATCTTGACCAAGACTATTCAGTTACATCACCCGGATTGGGTTGATAGGCTCCCAGAGGCTTTGTGGGCATATTGGACTACTAGGAGAAATACCACTAGACATACCCCTTATAATCTAGTGTATGGGAAAAAAGTACTTTTGCCTATAGAATTCCAAGTAAGGACCTTCCATATTTCCGTAGAGTTAGGATTGAACCTGGATGAGGCTCAAAAGCAATGATCCCTACAACTAAATGAGTTGGATGAAATCAGACAAGATGCCATCCAATGGACGATATTAGTCCAAAACCAGAGGAGCAAGTGGCATGACAAGTTTATTAAGAAGAAGCACTTCCAGCCTGGTGATTGGGCCCTATTGTTTGATTCCTGATTCAAAACCTTCAAAGGCAAACTCACCACCTTATGGTTGGGTCCTTACGAGGTAGACACTGTATATGACAATGGAGCTGTAAAAATTAAAACAATTGACGATGGACAAGTCTCCTTTGTGGTAAATGGACACTGACTTAAATTTTATCATAAGCCCATTTGCAGAGAGGATTTTCTACAGGTCATGTCAACTGACAAGGCATTGGCCTTAGTAGATGGGGAAGTCCACCCTTGTTCTTGAAATTTTTTTCTAAATTTCCTACTGTATATATGTAAATAGTTTTTGCATTTTGTTAATAAGGCAATTCTAGATATTTATGTAAGTATTTATTTCACCAGGAGTACACAGTTTCAAGGATCCTTCTCCAAAACATTATTACAGTTGAATTTTGTGTCTATTAAAGCATCAAATGAATATTGACTTACTGTAATTAGCCATATTTTTGCAAAATTCTCATTTTTTTGGCATTCTAAAGCAGTTGCTCTTGAAACGCTTCACCACTGTATAAGGAAGTGATACCATAACTATCAAGCCTAGAGGTCTCTCATACATTTTTTCGAAGAAACTTGAGTAAGTGAGTCAAGTGTCTTTATCAAAGAGTAACAAGGAGGTCTAATTAGTAGTTATTCATGGAAACATCATAATAATTACAAAAGAAGAAAGTGAGTTGAGCCTAGAGATACCTTTTTGTTCTTTCTCGACAGTACCATCCACTACACACTAAATAGCTTGATTATATCATATCTTTAGATAGGCCACATCTGCTTAAGTACCCCTTAGAATGGGACAATCACTAAGTAATATAACAGAAAGTCATCATCTAACATAAATACCATCCCAATNAAAAAAAAAAAAAAAAAGTTGTTTCAGAGTTGTTCCCCCATCTTCTTGCATAAAGCAATCTTCTACTAATATCTTAAAGGATGGAGGGCCAGTCTCTGAGGGTTTTAGAGGATAACCTATCAGGATATTGAACAGGTCTGTTGGAAATGAGTATCGGCCTGTGGTATGACTAGGTAAACCCACCGAAGTACTGAACATGCTTGTTGGTAGCAGGGCATTATACCTAGCGAGGATGGTAATCTGACAAAAATAAGTAATAAATATAAACTTGTCCTGATGTACGGAATTACTTGCAGACAAAGCTAACATGGAGTATGTGTGGTTAAGCTACGGTTAATGAATCTCATAAACTTGTCATTGGGAAATAACTCTAAGACTATCTTGAAACTCTCTTGCTTATCTCTTCTTATCTATATATAGGATCTCTTATCCTATAGGTGGGGCCATATTCTAACTATCTCATCAGACCAAGCTATGAAATTGTATCTTTACACTTGACATACTATAAATCTTCAGCTATTGGGGGATACTGACTAGTTTCTTATACTTTTGATTATGAGGTGTCACAATACTTAGGTGTGGGGGAGGGGTTCATGAGATGACAAATGATCATTGCCTAAAGAAGTATATCTTTGCAAGATTTTTTGTATTACTTCTATGATACAGGTTATTACAGTGATAGTCATGTTATTTTTGAAATGCTTAAACTCATGTGTGATATAAATTACTGAGCACATACTTAACAGACCATTCTTTATCGGTTTATCGTTTCATTACAAACTGCATATTATAGGTTTGAAAATACATTTGTATGCTTGCTATAACCCATTCATTGTAGGTTTTTGACATTATATGTCATATGCAAGAAGATTGAGTGAGCATGGAGCATCTTTCCTCTGCTCATTAACTACTGTGATTGTCAAAAACACTTTAAATTTGCAGGCTATCCATTATAAGAGGTGAAAATGCACTTAACACAGAGGTACCGGATGAAGTACCGTATGAGGTATCGGATGAAGTGTCATATGAGGTGCCGAATGAGGTGCCATGTGAATTACACACCAGTAACTGTCCTAGATTCCAGGTAACAATAATTCACTTACATTCAATTAAATTGGTTGCAGGCATTGATTAAAATATGCTTCATATCTTTATGATCAAATTTCCAAGTCAAAAGACTTGGACATTGATCTAAATACGCACCTTTACATTGCCCCAAATCTTGCCATCGAATTCGAATTTCCCACACATGGTAGCTCGTGCGCACATGTGTGCAACGTATTCCACCTTAAGTGCATCCAAAATTAGGTTGGGCCCTATTATCTCATTTTCCCTTGCCATTTTCTCTCCTCTACGTTAAGAAATTGCACCCAACCTCTGCCACCTCGTCCTCTGTTCAAAACGCATTCGACCTGTGCTAAATCCGTATCATTGCTTGGCTCGATTTCTCCCTTTCTTGATGAATTCCACCTCTATCATAATGCATAGGAGATACGAACCCTCCTCCTATGCAGACTTGTTTTCCATTCCTGAATTTGCACATTGCAGGGAAGTGTTTTTGTGCACCAGATTGGGGGCCATTTATGTCTAGCTTGCAAGGCCACGATGATAGCCTCTCTATGAAATTTGTAGTTGGTTTCGATGGTAAGACAACACATGTAGGGTCTCTCACCTTTGAAGTCGCAGAAGAGTCCATTGTTGTTGCAACAAAGCTTCCAAGAATGGGAGATAGATGGTTCAAAAACCACCAATTGTCGCGCTCAAGTTACAACAGGGTGTTTAAGCCCGAATTCGAGAGAATTTTAGGAGAAAAAGGGTATGATAAGGATTGGATAAAGGAAGAATTGGTCAATCCCCTCATCATCATCACAAGGTTAATTACATGTGAAGGTAGATACTCTACTTTCAAAGTTTGTCATTTTAGATTGCTGGCTCATTTTTTGTTCAACAAACCCTTGAACTTTCCCTTCTATTTTCTCAAAAGCTTGGAGAAGATGTCCTCTCAAGGGAGGAAAAATGTGACTAATCCCCACAACAGTCTCTTCCACCATGGCTTGATCAAGCTCCATGTTCCAGCCGAGTTAGAGAAACAGGGGAAAAATTGGGATGCCTTTATCCACCAATTTGCAAACCCTCACTTGACAGTTAAGACCGACAAAAATCCACTTAGCCTAAAAAATATCTCTCCATCCAAGCCTCACTCTGCAAGAACCCCAAAATCCCTTGCACAAACCCTCTCTTTGCCGGAACAATACCAAAATCTTGTTGATATCCCTACTTCTTCATCGGGTAAAAAGACCAAGAGAAAAGACCAAAAGAATCCCATTGTTGACCCCCCAATGCCTTCACTCTCTCTTGATCCTACACCTAAAAAGATCCAAGAAGTAATGCAACAAGACTTTCCCATCATTCCTACAAACAAGAGGGGAGCCAATCCATTTGGTAAGGGACCCTTTCGGAAGAGTACCCAGAGCACAATAACCAAGCCTTATGCAAAACCTCCACCTGCTTCGGATCCCATCCAAGTATCCTCTGAACTTGAGAGCCCTCATAAGAAACTTAGGGAAGTTTCTGCTAATGGATTAGAGCCACTAAGGAAAGCAAAATCAGAACCTACCTCACCTTACCGATCTCCCATCACACCTACTTCACCCATGTCCATTTTATATCCTAAAACTGATAGATTGTCCACATCCCTCAAAGGATCTAAGCCTTCCTCAGAGATCACCAATTCTGTCCCAACAATAGAGAAGCTACAAAAAGAAAACCATTAGCTTCTCCAACAGTTGGAAGAGAGGAAGATAGTAGATGTACACCTTCATCATGAAAATGCAGTCCTTTAGGAAAAGGTCAACTCCCTTTAGTGGTTGGTTAATGAAATGACTAAATCTAACCATAGCCTAAGAGAACAATTAAAGAAACACAAGAGGCACAAGGCTAAGTCTACACAGCAAGAAAGAGAGGCTTCCAAAGATGATCCTCCTCAGCAAGCTTAGTCACGAGGGGTAAATTCTTTTTGTTTGCAGTGGGACTTGCAAAATCGTAAGTGTGGGGGTAATGTTGGGCCTGAGATATGATCATTTTCATGATGGTTATTATACACTTTTGCCACGTGTACATATGTGTTTTTCATATTTTAAAGGAGCTTTTTGAAGAATTTCATGATAAAATGGTATGATCGCCATAAGGTACATGTAATTCATGTTTAATGATTGAATCAAGTATAATTCATCATGTTTTATGATTTCTAAGAGCTAATTCACATTTTTTTGTGTTACAAGGAAAAAATGCACTACGTTTCTAGTTCCAACACTTGATCCAGCACTCGATCTGACACTCTGTCCAGCACTGCGTATTGCACAAAAATGTAGGGTGACTTGGTGGTTAAGGTATTGGAGGCCAATGACAGGAAAATCGGGCACGTGGGTTTTGTTTATCCTTGCCCCCTCCAGCTACTGAACTCCAAACAACTCAGTTTCAGTTGTCCACAGAGGGTGATTATTGGCTTGCTCTGTTTTGTTAGTTAGGGCATCATTTATTGTATTTTTCCGAAATTAGAAGTGGTTCGACCCTCCTGTGGTCGACCACTTGGTCTGTAAGCTTATAAATACTGCTAGGATGGCCATAATATCATTAACCCAGTAGAAGAACCATTGTATTGGAGACAAACTCGTTTTCCTCTGTTTTTGATATTTTACATTGCCAGAATTATGCCAGAACTGTGTTTTCAAGTTTTGATGGTGAATTCGCCTTGTTAAGCTCGTGGTGTGCTCATAGGAAGTAGCCACGACTTGTTAGGGGGACCACCAGCAGTCTGGTGACTATCAGTGTCTTGTTTATACAATTCCTAATTTAATTACTCTTTTTATTTTCCTGTACATGTATGTTTTTATTATGATAACTAGTTTGTTGTAACTTAATTGTTTTAATTGTTTTGTAGGTTAGATGTTGATACATATTAGCATGCATTGATTTTATAGACTAGGAAAAGACTTGCAAGTCTCTCTCTCTTAATACTAACCCCATATGCAGTTAGATTATGTTTTCTTTTATGATTTTACAGTTAAGTTTAAAACAGATTTTCAATTAGATAGAACAGAGTTTTTAATTTGGGTTTTCTTTTGACAAGGATTGATGGATGGATAGATTTAATTCCATTTTTTAATCATAGCTTTCTCATATTATTTTTATATAGAACTTGTTTAATTAGTTGTTGGTTAATATAATTGTTAGATTACTTTTTAATGGTTGAATCTACTTTTGCTTACATAGTGTAGAAGTATAATGATGATCTTGTTATGTTGTTGATGGTTTGTACATGAATATGCAGGGTATTTAACATTATTTTTGTCATGGCTAAGTTCTCATTGGATTGTTTAATCCATACCTTTCATTTTTCCATTGAGATTAGTATTGAGCTTATACCATTGGAATTTTCCTTTGTTGTCAAGTGCCATCGAGATATTATCCGACACCGAAGACATTCACACAACCAACAACATTATATTTGAATTGTCATAGGTTAAAGAATAGTTTTCCTTCTTTCATAGATATAGTTTCTTGCTTTCATAGACTAGAATAAAGTCTTATTGTTGTTGTAAGATAGATAGACTTTGCTTTACTAGATGGTAATTTTCTCATCATAGATTAGGCATTACATGGTAGTTTTTCATGCTTTCAATAAAATAGATTTCCTTCCATGCATTAGAAATAGTTTTGCATTAGGCATTTAGTCCACTTGCCTCTTAGGATAGATAGTTGTTCAATGAGAAGTTTTTTCTTGCAGTAGTTAGTTGTCTTTGCTTACCCGTCTATTTTCTTTAATAGGGTAGATAGTTGTTTTTGCTTACTTGTCTATTTTCTTTAGTAGGTTAGTTAGGTGTCTTTGATTATTTATTTTCTTTCATAGGATAGTTTCTCATTGAATGTAGGTTGGCAAGTTAAAATAGTTTGCTTTTATCATTTGCTTATTATGCTTAGTAGTTTTCTTTTTCTTATTGTTAAACTAGTTTTCTTTACATAGAGTTTTCATTTGCTTTCTTAGGAACTATCCATCAACCCTTGGCCCAAAAGTACTTAGGTTACCTAGTTTCAAGTTGCTTAGTAGGGTTTTCTCATTAGATATCTTTGCTTGAGTATATTAGCCTTGGATAGCTTCCTTCCTTAGTTAGATTATACTCCTACCAGCCTTCTACCTTTGGCATATATTTTTCTACAACTCTAAGTTTACTGACCCCATGTTGACAATTTAATTGAGGGTTTTTACTGTGTTTTTAGTGCATATACAACACCCATCAGTGGTAGTTGTACCAAATTAATGTTTTTAACATATACAAATCTGATTGCAAATTGCAGATTAAAGAAGAATAGAAATGGAAATCAAAGAATCTTAAAATAGAAAAATGAAGAAGAAACAAGGCTCTACTAAGAATGAGCCATGAATCCTTAAATTAATCCATCATGCTAGAGGAAATTACAATTGTCGTATGGGATTCATACAAAAGACACAATCATAATGCCCAATTCTCCTAACCTACTCCCTCCATGATGAAGTATTCAATTGTTGCTTTTAACTCTCTATAATGCTATTTGAATCCTAGCATGATGCCTTCGAACCTGGAAATGATTGCTCAACTAATGCCTCCAAATATGGAATAGATCTTCCCAAATAGAATTGTAGTTGAAGAGGATTTTGCGGATTTTGACACCTCAACCCCATGTGTTGTCCCTGTTGAAATAATGTAACTGTGAAGAGCATTCTTATTATTATTGGATTAAATCCCCATTGTGGATTAATCATGTCATTATTATTATTATTGTTATTGGATTAATCCCCATTGTGGATTAATCATGTCGGTAATTGTATAAGGA
>SNQJ01S0198978.1:0-17049 GCA_010110895.2 Picea sitchensis
GCGCCCAGTAAGAAGTTAGGGCGCGGGTTGCTTGTTTTCAAGTGAATTTTGAGGAATTACTCAGCATGGCTTTGGCTATGAAGAGGCATGAGTTGGCCTGATGCCAGGTAAACCTGTATGGTGCATTTTAGGGTTATAACAGTGTTTTCCTCTGATTTAAAGAGGAAATCCCTTCGATCATTACAATGCATATCTGAATCCTATCCTAAGTCGGATCTTCTTTCTAAATCAGCATAGGATGTCCTAGTTTCATGCAACCGAATGCTATTACAGGAACTGAATAAGATATTGCTGTTACGGCTGGTGTAACAACTTCTTCTTTGTTGTGGATGCTGTTTCAGCATCGCAATTCACGGGTTGTTTCAGCCACGTGAATTGCGTTCTGACTGTTGACTGCTGACTGTGTCGACTTCCTGTTTCAGCATCGTCGGTTCTGGCGGTTTCTCTGTGTTTCAACATCTGCAACTCTGGACTGTGTACTAGCTTCGTGTTTCAGCATCTTGCGACCTCAGACTGTATAGCAGCTCTGTGTTTCAGCATCTACGGCCTCGGACTGTGTAGCAACTCCATGTTTCAGCATCAGTTCTGTGTTTCAGCAACAGGCCTTGAATGCAAACCTGCAGCTTTGGACACTTATGCATTTCTAATCAATGGTTAAGTACGAGAATGATGTAAAATATTATGAAAAACAGATTAAACATATAGTAATGAGAAGGGACGTTGTATACCTTTGAGATGATCAGATAAAGTGATAGTATGCGTCTAAATGTAGGTGATCAAGAGTATAATGGTGGCAAAAAGTATAGGCAAAAAGGTACATTGTGTGGTCCTAACAGGTGTCTATGGTGGAAATTTGCTTTCACCTAGCTCATATGTATTCAGTGTAGTAGCTTAGGGCCTATACATAAATAATCTCTTTGAGCAGGCGCATTTGTTTGTTTTATTTTCCTTTCGGCATATATTTCTCAGTAAGAGGTTTTGAACTTGACTCCATAGCCCAATAGTAAGGCACTGAAGCTGCGGAATGAGTCCTTAGAGCATCACAGGGATGAATCTATCCCCCATGGAGCCTAATGTTAGTAACATTTCTTGTCCGGGGCACAAGAGCATTCGGGTCTTCAAGTTGTACGAGGAGCACCCAAGCGCAGCGCATAGAAGAAGTCCTTTTCGGACTTAAGATCAAGCAAGCGGGTAAAATTATAGTGTCAACGGTCCGGATTCATCCACAGAAGCAGATCGACAATCATCGGGTTTTCGGGGCTGTCAAAGTTGCCTAGGATTTAGCCTAAGAGTAAATTCCCATAATTCAAAATAGATCTGGGTCGTCCGACCCCCTTGGGACAGGTGGAATCCGGTCATCATATTGGGTATCAGAGTTTTGGGAAACTTTGGACCTCCCATTCATAGCAGCTGAGATTGTCGACTAGCGAAAGGCTGAAAGCACCTTTAACGGTAGCTGCAAGGTCACAGCCCGTGGTCACCTGGGAAATGAAAAAGTTGTGCAAAGGGGGCCAAAGGCATCGGGCCCAGTCGCTGAAAGGTTCGTCACGTTCTTCGGGCACCATTGATCCGATCTCAAGACTGGTTTCCTCCTAAAAGTAAATGAAGGTAAGGAAGAAGTGGGTGAAAACTCCCTTCATGCATTAAGTGCAAGATATGGGGAGCCTGGCCAACGGTCTGCTCGAGAGGGTCCTGCGTACCCGCTTCTCCAGAGAAGGCCATGCCGAGTCCTCGACCAGCCAGAGAAGTCTACACACTCCAACACGGCTCTTAATGGCTCAGCTACTTCTCTCGCAGGAACCATGGGTTGTTAGGGTGGCGTTTGACAGGGATCATCTGTCCGAATTTGGCTGAGAAGACACCAAGCTGTGATGACTGTACACACCGCTGTTGGGTGAGTTTTCTGAGTATATAGACTCGGTCTTTGTATTTTGGTAATCTATCGATGGTTGAGCGAGGATCCTGGTTGTAAAACTTTAATGAAGCACTGTATTCTGGTTACTTCTGGACTCTTGAGACTTCTTGCCTAGTGAATTTCAGTTTCTTTCATGTCTTTGTTTATACTGTATTAGAGAAGCTCGAAATTGGAGGATCCAGTTGAGTTGTGACTGTTATAGGATGATGTAGGTTGGATCACTGTAATAGTTATATTGTTCTAATCGGTCTCTGTGAAATTCTCAGCACTGAATGACTTGGAATTGGAGGATCCAGTCAAGTCTTCCTTTCAGTTTCCCGAAACCCTGAACCAGGAGGATCTTGTATTCATAGTTTTTCCTCTACAGACTTTTGAAAGGCCTGTTGCCTGAGGTAGTTTGCATCACTCTTCTCCTAAGTCTTCCACCTGTCCATCCTTTAATCGACTCCCTGACTGAAGTTAGATCAAGACCTCTTTTGTTCCTTACGTATCAGACCCAGTTCTTGAGTTGGAGTGATATTTCCTCGAGTCTCTATCCATTTGATCACCCCATTTATTAAACCGTGACAGAAAAACTGATGGGCGTTGGGCTTTGCTCCTGCAAGCAATCCAGGAGCGACTTCTAGCGCTAACACATTGATTTGATTATTAATTGTTATGTATGCAGATTAACCATGAACATTTCGGCCTTAGGGTTTATTCAGTTATTCAGCCACATATTATACACGAATCATTACAATCATACGAAGATCATCAACAATACACAAGATAGGAACCACAAACAAGATTCAAGCTTTATTATAAGAAAGAAAGCACCTGATACAAACATAGAAGAAGATCTAGAATAAATTTAGATGGCTTCAAGACAATAATAGAGTTGCATACAAAATTCTTCTGGAGATGCAAATCAAGCCTCCCAAAGGCTGCAATAGAATATGAATGCTCAACTACAAAAATAGGGTTTTATCCTAACCCTCAAGCTGTTGGTATGACCTGTTGAAGACAATGTAGACCAAGGGTTCGACCCTCCTGAAGATAAATACCCCCAAATGTTTCTAAAATCTTCCCAATGATAGATCAAGGCAATGGTAGCCTCCTCCTAAAGTATGGAGCATCAAACACTGAAGCTGCCTCCTCAAACTGCAGAAACCCTAAATTGGTATGACCCTCCTGAAACCTTGAATATGGCTAGTAATTCAGCCTAGCTGAATAAGGGCTTTGAATCCCCTGAAACTCTCTAGGATGATAGATTAGGAAACCACAAACCCCTGAGAGAATTTTCAAGATCAGATCTGGCCTATGGCCTTCTAGATCTAAGAAACACTAAATCACCAAATCGTCCTCTTCCTCTTGAAATTGTCCCAACTTGTAGAAAAATGATAGGGACGTGATGACTCCTCAAGGAAGCCTCCAAACTGATGAGCTAGGGCCTGCAAGAAAAACTCTAATGCTGAAACCCTCCAAAGCTTCTCTAATAGGTTGGATCGAACTCGTCTTCATCAAATGGTGCGCCCCTACTGGAAACTATTGTCCCTTGACCAAGTTTTGGGAGATCCTTGGTCAAGTTTGACCTATTTTGGGACTTTGACAGCCTATCAAATATGGAGTGGAAGACGAAGAAGATATCGTGGGATCTCGACCCCTTTTTGGGTCCTTTTTGGGATTTGGGAATATGTAATGGGTATGGGATGTCGGCCCATGGGTTTACACATGTTTAGGCCTATTTTGTAAAGTATAAATAGATGTCTAGGCAATGTGAGGAGGGCATATATGTGATGTAAGGATGATAAGCTAAGTGCTAAGTGCAAGAAGGGTTTGTAAATGCTTTGTGCATACAATGAGAGACTTGCAGAGCTAGGTGCAAGCAGTTGTAACAAGACTGTGAAGGCTTTGTGTTGTAATGCAAGGAAGAAGGATCTAGTGAGCTGCGCAGATCTTCTATCCTATGCAAAGTAGGGTTTTGAGTCTCTTTGCATGTAACCTATTGAAAAATCTAATAAAGAAGAAGAGTTGGTTGGTGTAGCCCTAAGGTGGGGGTGAACCACGTAAATACTATGTTATTCTGCTCTATGTGATGTTCTGATGTATTTATGTGTTATCTGCTAAGTGTTGGATAAATATAGATAGATAGATCTGTTATTCTTTGTGCTTATGATGAATCTGGATGCTAGATCCGACATAGGTGGATGTGCTTAGTGCTTGAATCTGCTAGATGTGATCCATTTAGTTATGATAAGTGCTTAAATATATTAGATCTGGTTGAATGCTGTGATGCTTTGTTTATTTGCGGAGTAGATATTGGTTAGCTAATGATGAACTGACAGTGCTAAGTTCTCTATTAAGTATTATAATCATAGATATGTGTCCCATCTAAGGTTTCAGACACCTAAGTCCTAAAACCACCCCTGCCTCTACCTCAGGTGAGACTTCATCTTCTTCGCAGGTGTTGCCAAAAGGGTCGGTAGTTAGGGTTTTGTTGGTGCGTTGTTGTAGCGTTGAACCCTGGGTCTACCCCTGCGCCAACAAATGGTCTACCCCTGAAATTGTGATTGCTGGGAACTGAGGAAGAATAAGCTTTGTGCAAATATCCGACCTGAAATTGTGAAAGATCTATGTGTAGATCTATTTCTCTAATGCACAATACTCTACTTAGTTTGACAAGCTCTGTGCTAAAGAAAATAAGTCAGATCTGAAGAAAATAAGTCAGATATAAAGAAAATAAGTCAGATCTGAAGAAAAGAAGTTAAATCTAAAGAAAAGAATTCAGATCTGAAGAAAAGAGGTCAGACCTGAAGAAAAATAAGTCTGATCTGAAGAAAAAAAGGTAAGATCTGAAAGCTCTATGCTCTGATAAAGGTAAGAATAGTGGAAAGTTATATATCTAAAGGATTTGTGCTTTGTAGAAGTAAGATTAGTGGAAATTTTTGTTTCAAAAGTATGAATCTAGGTATGTTTGATATTTTCTATCCTAGCTTGAAAACTAGGGTATTAATAGATGAAAGAAGATTTGATATGAATAGATCTAATATGAATAGTGAAAAATATGCTATATCTATGCACAGAAAGAATGTTTGGAATAATAAGTGTATGCAGGATCCTAGAAAGAAATATTTTCAGGTTAGCTACCATGATCCTAGTGCACAATACAAGAGAGAATGGGGATCCTTTAAACAAAAGAGAGGATTAACCCTCTATTATAGTTGCAGAAAACCCGAACATCTTGCTAAGGAATTTCCTGGGAGAAGACCTAGTTGTCTTTGTTGTAAATCTCTGGACCATGAAGTAATGGATTTCCCTAGAATGGTTTCTAAGGTTGAAAGAATGAATATGAACCAAGAAAACCCTAAGGAAGATCCAAAAACTAAGATTATGCTAGAGTCCCAGGAAGAATCAGAGAAAGTATTGCTACAGATAGGAGAAACCGTGAATGATCACCAACATGTCAACTTATCAGAGGTCTTCAAAGAAAAAGAATGCCTTGAAGAAATAATAGGAGACTTCGACATTGACTGTGTCCTAGATGAGGAAACACAAGTGAATATCATGACAGAGAAAACTTGGGAAGCTATAGGGAGGCCTGTTATGATTCCTTCATTAGGAGGAATAGGAATATTCAAAGGAAAGTTGATAAACCTATGTGGAAAGCTCACCGAGATACCTATGAATGCCAATGGAACTTCGACAGAGGAAGATTTTGAGATTATTAAATTCAATGAGAGCAGTGCCCCATTTACCATGCTACTAGGAAAACCTTGGATTGAAAGAGATTAGGCCAGAAGGCAAGAAGAAGAAAAAGTTTTAGAACAACAAAAGAAAGAGTTAAAAGAATTCATGACTGGAAGGATAACACACTTGATTGAAGAACACAAGAACAGATCAAAGATATTTAACACCAGCAACCTGGATGTTGAAGTTGCAAGAACACTAGATGATCCGCTGAATATTGAAGTACCTATTCCAATTAAGAAGAAGGATTACCCTTGAATCTTCGGAAAGAATCTCAACAGTGCGAAGTAACTATGCCAAAAGAAGATAAGAATCAGAAAGGAAAAATGCATACCGAGATGAAGCTCACTAGGAAGACGACTAGAAAGGTAAGTAAGAAAAGAACTAAGATAGACAAGTTACAAAAGATTCCAGAGGGAACCTTGCAGAAGGAAAATTTGCAAAATTGGAGCTTTGTCGGAATATCATAACAGCGACGCATGGCACTTCGCTATGGAGAAGAAATATATCTGTTGGGGACATTATAACCGTTAGACCAATGCTCCAAATGGGAAGAAATAAATTTATGGAAAAAAACTCGCCATCCAACCATTGGGATTGCGCCATAATGGACAGAACTGAGTTAATGAGGGATTCATATATGTTGCAAGAAACTTGTTGCCGAGTTACCTATTTATCTCGTCGCACCATGCACCGAGAACAATTTTTCCAATTGAGAATTTGAGCCCAAAGACTAAGTTGATTTTCTACAGTGATCATCACACTGTTTCTCTCTACCTGAGTTACCCCCCGAACCCGAGATTGTTAACCCCGAGCATGTATGTCGAACGAGTTGAGCACTGCAGAGAAAGATGTCGAAGAATTTTTGATCGACCTCATGATTGACAGTCATGTCAATGTCTACAGGTGTCCAAACATCATCCACAAGAGGATTGCCAACCTCTCCTTCCACTGCTCGTGGAGCCGGACCATCCTGAACTTCTGATGAAAAATGAACCAAGCACAGGGATGATATAGCAAATGCTAAATTGATCCCGACCATATTAAACACCTATCTACCACCTCTGAGTGGCACAATAAATCGAGACGACGTGCCCAGATATTTTGAATACACCTTGGTCACTGTGTACCTCCCAAAGGGGATACGCGCAGTTCAAGTAGATCAAGATAAGATTGCAGTGTTGAAGTTTAGCGAATTCAACCTCAGAGATCGCAAATTTTATAACATGCTCTCCCCACATAAGTACCTGACCCGAGCTAAGGGGAAAAATTCGAAGATAATCCCCCAGTCGTGACTATGAACCTTGTGCAGTCCACCCTACTCAATGTCATGAACATTCCTCACTTCAGATGACACTAGGAGGTAAATGCATGTGTCAAGATGTTGTTTTCGTGTTACCATGGTGGTTATTTGTGTCTAAAACGTCGTATAAAAGTTGATCCGACACTGATCAATCGGATCACGGGGTTGAGTATGCAAGGAACTGGTCCACAAGAGTTTTATCTTGGAAAAGCCATGGATCATGCTCTAGCATAGCGTATCAAGGACACTTATGGCGATGTCGTGAAGGGAACCCGAGGCTACAAGGTAACTTCTATCTAGAGTGGCACAATGCACCTTTCATGTCAATTCATTGCAGGGAAGTTAGTCCGAAAGAACCGACCTACCCAAGTCATCGGTTTTGTAGTCGACCTCGCAGGCAAGTGTGCAGAAGGTCTTCAGATGAATTGGGAGAAGTAACTGGTGAACCATTTGGAACTTAACTGTAGGGAAGCACATGATCAAGGATATGAGTTTCATTTCAGCTGGCTCTTAATCCTTATAGATTTTATTGTCTGGGAGCTGCCGGAAGGTGTGACCTTCCCAATCATCGAGCCTTTTGAGCCACTAGCTATGAAGTTCAACACACTATGGTATTCAAGCGATATGAATAAACAATGGCAGTCAAATGTTGTTTTTCATACCTACTACAATCAACTGAAGGTATCCAAACAATTCGATCCTCGCATGAATCCAAACACTCTACAATGAATACAAACCTACTACAATCAACTGAAGGTATAGACGAACCTCCTTATTTCAGTAGACCCTGCAGAGATATCCAAGATCGACAGTCCAGAAACTGCGCAGGATACACCTGGACCTAGCGGGGAAAATAAGACTAACGAGGTCTAGAGAATAGATAGTGCATCCGAGAAGTCTGATTCTATTTCACCAGAGCAAGAAGGTGATGGCAGAGAGTTAGGGGACAAAGAAGTAGAACAGAAGCAAGGAGACAAGGTTGATCCCCTAAAAAAGATGAAAGATTTACCTCCGAAACCTTCCTCTTGGACGAAATCGAAGGCCACCATGAATAAGATGCAGACAGTCCTCACCTTCGATGACTTTGACTTCCTCATAGCATCCCGTTGACGGGAAAATTTGACATGCCATCAACTGGAAGAATAGATCTTGTCCGGGGTTGTCTAAATAACCCAAGACATTCGTTTAGCTTATTCTGAGGGGTTTAATGGCTCTGTTAGCCAACTAAAGTCCTAAAAATAATAAAAGAAATGAAACTAACCTAAAATCTATGATTCTAACAAATGATATATTACTGACTAATGTTTATTNTATTAAAAAGAAATATGAATATAAACAATCTATATACAGGTTACAAGGTTTGCATGAAATCTTGTGAAAATGATTGTTTGATAAGGTTTCTCAATCAAATATGAACAACACTTCTTTTTGTTTTTTTTTAAAGATATTAAACAAATAAATACTAAATGAATATGATTGAAATAGTGACACAAAAATAGTCAAATCTAATTAATGTAATCATTGTTTCATTCATAAACAACTCTAAATAAAAGAAAAGAATGCATCTACTAACCTCTAACTGATCAGTCAAATGAATTTATCTTTCTGTGTTGTATGAGCTCCTGCCTGTACTTTTTTTAAGGGAAACCTATAAAAAAACAATACTATCACTTCCAGAATACATTCAAAGAAGTATTTGATATTGGAGTAAATTAATAACAATAGGAAGACAACTAATTAAAAATCATGTGATCTTAAGATAATCAATATTTAAGAATGAAAGAAAACTCAATTCTGAGTATTGATATTATCCATCATTTAACATTAGAGATAAATTCCACAATAACCAAATGATCGATTGATCACACCTAAAAAATGGAATAAGAAATTATGGACAACATATAACATTTAACAGTATGAAAACACCATATGATGACAAGCTAAAGCTAAAATCAACCATACTAATATTCTCATAATACAATAGTAATGAAAGAACATAATGGAATAAATATCAGACAGGTCTAAAGCCAAAGATGAATTACTTTCGCATATTCTTTCTCAAAATCACATGCCCATATTGTAGTCCTAGAAGAATTTTTATGATAATAAGCTCTTAAAGATTGAAAAAAAATAATACATAAATGATAACAGTTAACCATGTATTGATAAAACAGACTAAAGATAATTTAAATCAATTCATAATCAATTATTCAAAGAATATGAAGATATTATAATGAAAATAAAACCATTTTACTCGCAGGACAAAAACCATAAAGCAATCTGGAATTTCATATTCTTCTTTGAAAATACTCGTCAATTCTCCCAAAGATTCCAACCATCCATTACTCCATTTGAAAAGAAGAAAAGTTTACAAAATAAATAATATACAAAAAAGAAAGGATTAAAATCCTCCTCTCCAATTCTTGGATTCCTGGTTCTGATCTTTCTCATATATTTATACAATGAATGAACAATCTGGGCATCACTATTAATTTTCTCCATCTGAAATTTGCCTCGTAAAGAGACATCAATATCTCTCAAATTGTGCATTTTTTTTGGAACATTTCTATCAGGAAGGTAAATGGGTCTATTTGGGTTCTGGGTTTTCAACCGTTTCTTCAAATTCCTAACGGTTTGGCTGCAATCACTACTACAAAATCGTTTATCTAATCTTGACGCCTTTCCAAATTTTATCTGTTGTTGCTCATAAAATTATTTGTAGCAATCCAAATTATTTTTGGATCAATCATATTGAACGTAATTGGATAATAAAATCAATCCATGATCAGATTCGTATCAAATATTTGATAATAGAAACCCGTGAAACAAAAAGAAACATAAATTAATTTTGGTTTTCTACAAAATCAAACAAATGATAGATAATTGTTTTATTATTATTATTATTATTTTGAAATGAGAGGCAAAATGAAAAAAGAATTTAATTAATTAATATTACGAAATGATTTCATGGAAATGAGAAACCAACCAAGATATTATTTGATGAAGTATTGAACCCATTATTCAAAATAGTCAACTTGCTAATGAGCAAAAGAAAGAACACAATCATAATTTAAACGAAAGTAAACAGTTGATAAAAATTAACGCTTTTGTTTAAATTGAGATTTCTATGATTGTTTCTAAATTTTGTCATATACTCTTGTAATGAATGTCTCATACTATAGTGAATGTCTTAAGTTTGTCTCAAATCAAGCCAAGGTATGGAACTATTTGAAAATGTTGATTCTGTAGCTCATCATAATTATCAAGATTCTAATAGGGGCCCTTTAAATTTTGTAAAAAATTAAGGGGAGTTGTGGGGCATAAAAAATGGAAAATTACTAGGTGAAGCATTTATCTCTGATCTGGTAATATTTCATCTCAGGAAGAAAAGAATAAGACTTTAGAAAAAGGATTTAAGCTCCCTGAAATAAATTCACTCTAAGACCATATAGTATTAGGATAAGCTCAATGTTATAACCAAACAATAGAATTTTCTTTGAATGGGATTATAACCTGAAATAATTTCTTAATAAAAGAGTCACAATGTTTATAAAAGAACCTCAATACCGTTGACAGAGCCACTACTTCCAACAGACATCCATAGCCTCGACAGAGATGTCATTTAACCCATTCAAATGCTTTAATCCCATCCAATAGTTGTATCCACATGATGTATACTTCCATACAAGTTAATTTAAAAACATAAACCTGCTACCTCTCGACCCGACATTACTTCATTGCTAGCAAGCCTATTCAGTACCCCGATAAGTTTACACACACTTCCCAAACATAAGTTCTTTCAACCCTCTTATGCCACTTTTAAATAGTAATACAATTATAGATTTCTTGATGACAAAGAGAGTGGGATGATACTGGAGGTTAATTGCAATACATGTGAATAGTTGATCATGTTATTTATTTTCTTTCAAAACTGGAAGTTTTATCATGGTTTAGAGATTTTAGATTTCATTTAAAAAATCATCTAGAGAATGGTGAAGCACTTATGTAACATCCCGCTCTAGCGCACTGAGAAAACTTATTTTTCAGGACACTTGCTCGCAAATGATCCAGTCTATTTTGATATTAAAACATTTGTCCTTGATTATGATGCATTATGATAGATGACATGATGTTTACTGCATTGACATAGACAGGTGCTATTGACTCTGGCCTATGGCCTTCTAGATCAGATCTGGCCTATGGCCTTCTAGATCTAAGAAACACTAAATCACCAAATTGTCCTCTTCCTCTTGAAATTGTCCCAACTTGTAGAAAAATGATAGGGACGTGATGACTCCTCAAGGAAGCCTCCAAACTGATGAGCTAGGTCCTACAAGAAAAACTCTAATGCTGAAACCCTCCAAAGCTTCTCTAATAGGCTGGATCGAACTCTTCTTCATCAAATGGTACGCCCCTACTGGAAACTATTGGCCCTTGACCAAATTTTGGGATATCCTTGGTCAAGTTTGACCTATTTTGGGACTTTGACAGCCTATCAAATATGGAGTGGAAGACGAAGAAGATATCGCGGGATCTCGACCCCTTTTTGGGTCCTTTTTGGGATTTGGGAATATGTAATGGGTATGGGATGTCGGCCCATGGGTTTACACATGTTTAGGCCTATTTTGTAAAGTATAAATAGATGTCTAGGCAATGTGAGGAGGGCATATATGTGATGTAAGGATGATAAGATAAGTGCTAAGTGCAAGAAGGGTTTGTAAATGCTTTGTGCATACAATGAGAGACTTGCAGAGCTAGGTGCAAGCAGTTGTAACAAGTCTGTGAAGGCTTTGTGTTGTAACGCAAGGAAGAAGGATCTAGTGAGCTGCGCAGATCTTCTATCCTATGCGGAGTAGGGTTTTGAGGCTCTTTGCATGTAACCTATTGAAAAATCTAATAAATAAGAAGAGTTGGTTGATGTAGCCCTAGGGTGGGGGTGAACCACGTAAATACTATGTTATTCTGCTCTATGTGATGTTCTGATGTATTTATGTGTTATCTGCTAAGTGCTGAATAAATAGAGATAGATAGATATGTTATTATTTGTGCTTATGATGAATCTGGATGCTAGATCCGACATAGGTGGATGTGCTTAGTGCTTGAATCTGCTAGATGTGATCCATTTAGTTATGATAAGTGCTTAAATATATTAGATCTAGTTGAATGCTGTGATGCTCTATTTATTTGCGGAGTAGATATTGGTTAGCTAATGATGAACTGACAGTGCTAAGTTCTCTATTAAGTATTATAATCATAGATCTGTGTCCCATCTAAGGTTGCAGACACTTGATTCCTACAACCACCCCTGCCTCTACCTCAGGTGAGACTTCATCTTCTTCGTAGGTGTTGCCAAAAGGGTCGGTAGTTAGGGTTTTGTTGGTTTGTTGTTGTAGGATCACACACTTGATTGAAGAACACAAGAACAAATCAAATATATTTAACACTAGAAACCTGGATGTTGAAGTTGCAAGAACACTAGATGATCCACTGAATATTGAAGTACCTATTCCAGTTAAGAAGAAGGATTACCCTTGAATCTTCGGAAAGAATCTCAACAGTGCGAGGTAACTATGCCAAACGAAGATAAGAATCAGAAAGGAAAAATGCATACCGAGATGAAGCTCACTAGGAAGACGACTAGAAAGGTAAGTAAGAAAAGAGCTAAGATAGACAAGCTACAAAAGATTCCAGAGGGAACCTTGCATAAGGAAAATTTGCAAAATTGGAGCTTTGCCAGAATATCATAACAGCGACGCATGCCACTTCGCTATGGAGAAGCAATATATCCGTTGGGGACATTATAACCGTTAGACCAGTGCTCCAAACAGGAAGAAATAAATTTATGGAAAACAACTCGCCATCCAACTATTGGGACTGCGCCATAATGGACAGAACTGAGTTAATGAGGGATTCATACATGTTGCAAGAAACCTGTTGTCGATTTACCTATTTATCTCGTCGCACCATGCACCGAGAACAATTTTTCCAATTGAGAATTTGAGCCCAAAGACTAAGTTGATTTTCTACAGTGATCATCACACTCTTTCTCTCTACCTGAGTTACCCACCGAACCTAAGATTGTTAACCCCGAGCATGTATGTCGAACGAGTTGAGCGCTGCAGAGAAAGATGTCGAAGAATTTTTGATCGACCTCATGATTGACAGAGTCATGTCAATGTCTACAGGTGCCCAATAATCATCCACGAGAGGATTTCCAACCTCTCCTTCCACTGCTCGTGGAGCCGGACCATCCTGAACTTCCAATGAAAAATGAACCAAGCACAGGGATGATCTAGCGAATGCTAAATTGATCCTGACCATATTAAACGCCTATCTACCACCTCTGAGTGGCACAATAAATCGAGATGACGTGCCCAGATATTTTGAATACACCGTGGTCACTGCGTACCTCCCGAAGGGGATACGCGCAATTCAAGTAGATCAAGATAAGATTGCAGTGTTGAAGTTTAGCGACTTCAACCTCAGAGATCGCAAATTTTATAACATGCTCTCCCCACATAAGTACCTGACCCGAGCTAAGGGGAAAAATTCAAAGATAATCCCCCAGTCATGTCTATGAACCTCGTGCAGTCCACCCTACTCAATGTCATGAACATTCCTCACTTCAGATGACACTAGGAGGTCAATGCATGTGTCAAGATGTTGTTGTCATGTTACCATGGTGGTTATTTGTGTCTAAAACATCGTATAACAGTTGATCCAACACTGATCAATCAGATCACGGGGTTGAGTATGCAAGGAACTGATCCACAAGAGTTTTATCCTGGAAAAGCCATGGATCACACTCTAGCATAGTGGATCAAGGACACTTATGGCGATGTCGTGAAGGGAACCCGAGGCTACAAGGTAACTTCTATCTAGAGTGGCACAGTGCACCTTTCAATTCAATTCATTGCAGGGAAGTTAGTCCGAAAGAACCGACCTACCCAAGTCATCGGTTTTGTAGTCGACCTCGCAGGCAAGTGTGCGGAAGGTCTTCAAATGAATTGGGAGAAGTAACTGGTGAACCATTTGGAACTTAACTGTAGGGAAGCACATGATCAAGGATATGAGTTTCATTTCAGTTGGCTCTTGATCCTTATAGATTTTATTGTCTGGGAGCTGTCGGAAGGTGTGACCTTCCCGATCATCGAGCCTTTTGAGCCACTAGCTGTGAAGTTCAACACACTATGGTATTCAAGCGATATGAATAAACAATGGTAGTCAAATGTTGTTTTTCATACCTACTACAATCAACTGAAGGTATCCAAACAATCTGATCCTCGTATGAATCCAAACACTCTACAATGAATCCAAACCTACTACAATCAACTGAAGGTATCGACGGACCTCCTTATTTCAGTAGACCCTGCAGAGATATCCAAGATCGACAGTCCAGAAACTGCGCAGGATACACCTGGACCTAGCGGGGCAAATAAGACTGACGAGGTCCAGAGAATAGATGGTGCATCCGAGAAGTCTGCTTCTATTTCACCAGAGCAAGAAGGTGATGGCAGAGAGTTAGGGGACAAAGAAGTAGAACAGAAGCAAGGAGACAAGGTTGATCCCCTGAAAAAGACGAAAGGTTTACCTCCGAAACCTTCCTCCTGGACGAAATCGAAGGCCACCATGAACAAGATGCAGACAGTCCTCACCTTCGATGACTTTGACTTCCTCATAGCAGCCTGTTGACGGGAAAATTTGACATGCCATCAACTGGAAGAATAGATCTGGTCTGGGGTTGTCTAAATAACCCAAGACATTCGGTTTAGCTTATTCTGAGGGGTTTAATGGCTCCGTTAGCCAACTAAAGTCCTAAAAATAATAAAAGAAATGAAACTAACCTAAAATCTATGATTCTAACAAATGATATATTACTGACTAATGTTTATTAAAAAGAAATGTGAATATAAACAATCTATATATAGGTTACAAGGTTTGCATGAAATCTTGTGAAAATGATTGTTTGATAAGGTTTCTGAATCAAATATGAACAACACTTATTTTTTTATTTTTTTTAAAGATATTAAACAAATAAATACTAAATGAATACGATTGAAATAGTGACACAAAAATAGTCAAAGCTAATTAATGTAATCATTGTTTCATTCATAAACAACTCTAAATAAAAGAAAAGAATGCATCTACTAACCTCTAACTGATCAATCAAATGAGTTTATCTTTCTGTGTTGTATGAGCTCCTGCCTGTACTTTTGTTAAGGGAAACCTATAAAAAAACAATACTATCACTTCCAGAATACATTCAAAGAAGTATTTGATATTAGAGTAAATTAATAACAACAGGAAGACAACTAATTAAAAATCATGTGATCTTAAGATAATCAATATTTAAGAATGAAAGAAAACTCAATTCTGAGTATTGATATTATCCATCATTTAACATTAGAAATAAATTCCACAATAACCAAATGATCGATTGATCACACCTAAAAAATGGAATAA
Source organism: Picea sitchensis (assembly GCA_010110895.2). NCBI lineage: Eukaryota > Viridiplantae > Streptophyta > Pinopsida > Pinales > Pinaceae > Picea > Picea sitchensis. The sequence goes on from SNQJ01S0198978.1 coordinate 15,408, forward strand.
GAAATTATGGACAACATATAACATTTAACAGTATGAAAACACCATATGATGACAAGTTAAAGCTAAAATCAACCATACTAATATTCTCATAATAAAATAGTAATGAAAGAACAGCATGGGATAAATATCACACAGGTCTAAAGCCAAAGTTGAATTACTTTTGCATATTCTTTCTCAAAATCACATGCCCATATTGTAGTCCTAGAAGAATTTTTATGATAATAAGCTCTTAAAGATTGAAAAAAATTAATACATAAATGATAACAATTAACCATGTATTGATAAAACAGACTAAAGATAATTTAAATCAATTCATAATCAATTATTCAAAGAATATGAAGATATTATAATGAAAATAAAACCATTTTACTCACAGGACAAAAACCATAAAGCAATCTGGAATTTCATATTCTTCTTTGAAAATACTCGCCAATTCTCCCAAAGATTCCAACCATCCGTTACTCCATTTGAAAAGAAGAAAAGTTTACAAAATAAATAATATACAAAAAAGAAAGGATTAAAATCCTCCTATCCAATTCTTGGATTCCTGGCTCTGATCTTTCTCATATATTTATACAATGAATGAACAGTCTGGGCATCACTATTAATTTTCTCCACCTGAAATTTGCCTCATAAAGAGACATCAATATCTCTCAAATTGTGCATTTTTTTTGGAACATTTCTATGTGGAAGCTAAATGGGTCTATTTGGGTTCTGGGTTTTCAACCGTTTCTTCAAATTCCTAACGGTTTGGCTGCAATCAGTCCTACAAAATCGTCTATCTAATCTTGACACCTTTCCAAATTTTATCTGTTGTTGCTCATAAAATTATTTGTAGCAATCCAAATTATTTTTGGATCAATCATATTGAACGTAATTGGATAATAAAATCAATCCATGATCAGATTCGTATCAAATATTTGATAATAGAAACCTGTGAAACAAAAGGAAACATAAATTAATTTTGGTTTTCTACAAAATCAAACAAATGATAGATAATTGTTTTATTATTATTATTATTATTTTGAAATGAGAGGCAAAATGAAAAAATAATTTAATTAATTAATATCACGAAATGATTTCATGGAAATGAGAAACCAACCAAGATATTATTTGATGAAGTATTGAACCCATTACTCAAAATAGTCAACTTGCTAATGAGCAAAAGAAAGAACACAATCATAATTTAAACGAAAGTAAACAGTTGATAAAAATTAACGCTTTTGTTTAAATTGAGATTTCTATGCTTGTTTCTAAATTTTGACATATACTCTTGTAATGAATGTCTCATACTATAGTGAATGTCTTAAGTTTGTCTCAAAGCAAGCCAAGGTATGGAACTATATGAAAATGTTGATTCTGTAGCTCATCATAATTATCAAGATTCTAATAGGGGCCCTTTAAATTTTGTAAAAATTTAGGGGGAGTTGTTGGGGCATAAAAAATGGAAACTTACTAGGTGAAGCATTTATCTATGATCTGGTAATATTTCATCTCAGGAAGAAAAGAATAAGACTTTAGAAAAATGATTTAAGCTCCCTGAAATAAATTCACTCTAAGACCATATAGTATTAGGATAAGTGTTGGAGATATGGCTATAACAGAAGACTGACGTAGATGGTTAAGGTTGTCATTGATGGCA
>SNQJ01S0198979.1:6619-17299 GCA_010110895.2 Picea sitchensis
TTATGTGCTTAGATATCTTAACATTTACATGTATTTAGTTATTTTAATATTTATTAAAATAGATAATATTTAGTTATTTTAATATTTATTAAAGTGAAGCATTGTGTTATCTTATAGTTGGTCCAATCAAAACCATAAGGGAGAAGGAAGGAAGTGGAGTTTCCACTTACTCATTGAGAACAACCTAGATCTTAAGGGAAAATGTACTAGATTAAACTGATTAAATCCAATTTAATAATTCACTCAAAAATAATTCCTTTTAAAGAGTACTATGATTAGGAATTTGAGGATTTCAAAACAATGAGAAAATGAAATAGAGACTAAAAAGAAAAATTATGTTTACCTCTTAGAGTTAATTTATGTGATCTCACTTGAAATGAAAGGGAAAAAAATTAAAGTTAAAGAGAGAGGAAGGAAATGTGTTATTTGGGTAAGAGAAAGGTTAAAAAACTTGTTGAAGTTCAACCAAGAGTTGAGCCACAATGCTCCAATCATCATCAATAGAAAGAAATAAATGTACAAGAAACTAGCTCTACCATTCAAATAATAGAACAATATTACCAAAAAAATGGAAGACTGAGTGTACCCTTGCTTGTGAGGTGTTATCCATTTAGTTGATGTATTATTAACCCTTCTTGGGAAATATTGAAGATGACCCTATAAACCTTAGGGAAAAAACTCTAGATCCAAGTGACCCAATGCGGCAAGATGATGGAGCCAAACTCAAATAGAGAAGAAATCAATGAGGGGAATCCCCTATTATAAGAGGAATGATGCAAATAGTTAGTTTAGGGAGCTCAAGAGTTTGAGAAAAAAGGTAGGAGAGCTTGGGTCACAAATTAAATTGAGTAATTATACTTTTTTTGAATAATATTTGGAACTTAAAACAACACAAAATGAAAAATATTCATAGACAAGGGAACCACCATGAGGTATTCACTTGGTGAATCTATGACATGCCATGTGTGTTTCCGGGATATTAAACATTAGCCCTAATTTCACCATATATCGATAAATACCTCCTTAAATCATTTTGTTGAACCCCCCTCCCAATGCATCTTTCCAATTTAAAAAACCCCATTTTTACTAGATACCCCTTTTTATACCCCCTGATACTCCACATAGCACACCCCCCAACCCAATACCTACAATATATTGACTTTGTTTTTCACAATTTTAAACCCCCCTTTATGAATGAATATGATAATATATTGGTCAACAAGGTGAATCCCTTGTGGGAAATGTTATGACACAAGTTGTAGGCTAGGAAAATCCTGACCCAACCAAGGAACAATTGCTACAACTTTGGGAATCCTACACCCAATGTCACCTCGATGTAGGTCCCACACTTCAAGGGTGACTAGGTCACTCTAGGGAGGCGATCTCGGTGACCCTAGGGGGATTGAGATGGAGATGGAGATAGACTGAAGTGAATCCCCTATAAGTCAAGTCTAAATGGAATGAAGAGTAGGGAGAGATACCTTGTAAGTCAATTAAAGGTCGCCCCACAAGTATAGTGCTTTTTCAGATGATTGTACCTACCCGAGACACAAGAAAACACACCTTGCAACAATATATGTTAGTTGGATCAGAAATATAAGATTTTTGTCCCTAATTTGCATCAATAGATGACATTATATATCATCAAGAAAAATATACTATAATATTCTCAATATGTGCTYARGATCAAGTAGAAAATGCAAGAGAAAGACTAGCAATTGACTAGYTAAACTCAAGATGAAGAACCAAAAATMTYAGCACAAAGATAAGGCTRTTGTAAACACTTTTYTKCAGATAATTATATYAGCCTTATGRCTRTAACATTCAATGTTTTACAGCAAGAAAACCAGCCACTAGAATCCCCTCAAACGTTTCCCAAAAGTGTGCTAGGACAAGGAGAGTAARTGTGCAAACTTTGAGCAAAAACCAATGGTTGATAAGAGAGTTATTAAAGMAAGYGTGTTAGGGTTTTTGCATCCCTAATGGATGAAGATGMAAATTTGTAACAACAGMAATAAGTGGCCCTTATATGAGGACGYCCTAGTGGCTGTGAGGTTYCCAAGGCACAAGGAATACAATCCACTTAGCAAGAAGTAAAAATGAYCGAAAWTCATGTTTCCCAATGCAATAATTTATTTATCCAATGAAACAAATTAATGAATAGTGCCTTTACTATTGATTWAATGGAGGCACAARGWTCTYAKAGAAGCTACCTCCTTGGGGGTKTAATCCATTTTACTTCCCAAGGCAAGTTTMTCTAAGCTAGGGTTTAAGCTAAGAGGGTGCAWGCCCTTATACTTCTCTTAGMAAACCCTTAATCAATGAGATGAATCAATAAAATGGTGAAGACTATGGTGGGGGTGTATKCCCTTATAMTTCCCACCTATCTCCTATCATAAACAATACTTTACTTGAATAAATTGATAGCAAGAGAGTAAAAACCATACCAAGATCAAGAGAGATGCTAAGACAATCCACCACAAGAGCTAGAGAAAAACCTTCCAAGGCTAGCGCATCACTTATTCCATTAATAATTCACAATCATAGCCATACACAAGTGAACAAGAGATAAAAGAGATAAGGAGGACGAGCATTCCATACCAAAACCTCTCATAAGAGGAGATTTATGATTCAAAATGAGATCTTATGATCTCTATTTATACAAAAATTAGCCAACATGGCTTGTCCACAAAATAAGGAGTAAAACAAAATATTAGGGGTCAAAAACTCTGATATTTCCCCCTTAACATAATAATATTAAACAGATCACTTAAAATTTCATCTTTTTCACAGATTAAACCCTAATCTAGGATGATGTCACCCCTTTAGGGGACGTTTTTCCACTTTGAGGAGGTTGTTGGTGTTGGAGAATCATGGAAGGGCCTCCCAAGGCCATGTATCAAGCATATAGGTGATCTCATCTTGGTGAAGACCCTTGTCTCCTCAAAATTTCCAAGAGAAAATGAGTGGCACCTTGCCACCAAGCCCTAGCCCCCATAGTCAAGACGTCATGCTAAAAAATGGGACGTTTTTCCCCTCACAGGAAAATAGTTTGGAAAGAAATGGGTGGGCTAGGTCATCCAAGTCATCATCAAGGTCATCCAATTCATCTCTCTCTCATCTAGCATGTGGGCCCTTGGAATCCATTCTATGGGCTTGTAGCCCCATGGAAGCCCAAGCCAATCTTGTTCTTCCAAAATTTTCCACCAGCTAGGTCCTGCAAAGACAAATGAACATGCCCTCCAAGGATATCAATTCATAACATCATGATAAGTGGATCCAATCAATAAATAATCTATCTAAGCATATGCATCAAATATTACTATATCAAACATTTAACATCTCAAATACACTATGTGACTTGTCAAGCTTAAGTATGGGAGGGTTAACGAGGTGTCATGTTGGGTAGATCTTTACCTAGGTCAAGGAGAGCCTCCAAGAGGTCCCTCTCTAAGCCATGTAAAGTGTATGAGGTGGATCGGGTCAAGGCTCAACAGGCATAGGGATCATGTCATACTAGGGTTCATAGTGTCTCATTCATGGGTGCCTTTGTAGAGGGTGTGTGGTACCTTCGTCTGGAATGAATTTTTTCCAAGCCCATCATTTTCCTTTTATATTTCTTTCTTTATATTTTCTTTAGAATAAGGAGAGGTTGAAGGTCACTGCCCTAGCGTGGTGACTAGATGGTGGCAATATCACCCACAAATTCCTAATGGAAATGAGAAGGTTGGCTCGTGATGAGACCCCCTTTCTCTCAGCCATGAAACTGAGAGTCATTGCCCTAGTTTGGTGACCAGATAATGACAATTTCATACCACTAGATATCCATGGACGTGATAGGTAAACTCATGATGATACTGCGTATCCTTCAATCTAACTTTCAGGCATTTCCCTGTTATATTATGGGTCCCCTTTTATTTAAAGATAAGTGTTTTATTGATTTCTTGGGTGATCCCTAGGCGAAGCATCTGGAAGGTTCATATATGGATTTTATCTTTTACCCAACACCAACCCCTCTGGTCCTTTAGCCCCTTCTTCCCATAGAATGAGGGAAAACCCCTTCTTGGGTCAATACACCGTAAAATCCCAAGAGATAAGTAAATGGAGGGGACTAATGATGGAAAATGGTAAGTATGGTCAAGGATGGTACAATGGTTCATTAAGGGATTTCCAGTAGCAAACCCATTCCCAAAGAATACCACTTACTAGGGTACAATGTCAACCACGAAGGTGAAGTAGGGAAAAAGGCATAATGTCCAAGCACATATCATGAAATCTAGAGCAATCTAAGATACAACATAATCAAATGGCTTAGGTATTGAAATGATTCTCACCATAATACTGACTTTTACCTCATGCAACAAGGCCCACTTACTTCCAGAAGCCAACTGGTGTGTTGGACGCCATCTATAAACCTATGACCATCTGTGGTGGTGAGTGGGTTTTCCATCCGTGAAAACGGTATTGTTGGTCATGTAGTCTCTCAACACTCCATATCTACAACCTGAGGGACTCGAGACATCATTTCCTTAGTTATCCACAAAATGCGGATAACATCTAGCTCCTACTTGGGGACATGTGCTTGTTGTAGAGTGCATGAGAACCGCATCATCTCCTGGTAGATTTGTTCCTGCAAGTAAACATCAAATTGTCAAGTGCAGGATAGCCTACTCATCCTTATTCTCATATGATCATAATCCAAATCAGTTAATATAGAAAAAGAAAATTTTGACATTTTTTCAATAAAATTTCTAAGCTAAGCATGAAATCAATATGCAATAGAGTAGAATGAAAATGAAATGCATCTAAACCAGTATGAGAAATCAATATGCAAATGCAGGGAATCAAAATGACTTACCTACTTACCTAGGGAACAGGCCCTGAAGAAGTCATGTGACCTGGATGTGAGGTTGGAGAAGAGACCCATCTATGGGAAATGTCATCTTTCTCCCATCTAATGTTGTCATATAGTATTTTTCTTTGTCAGATTTCTTTCTGATGATGTAACGGTCAAGCCATAAGTTATTGTCTTTCTGTTCATATATGGGATTTCCCTTTCTTTTGTCCCACATGAGCACAAGATTTACTTCATTTAAATTGGATCAAGGTGTATTCTCATTGTATGATGGCTTTGTGTGGATGGTATCTTTAATGATTTCTTTACTTTTCTTATCTTCCTTCTTCAAAATTTGGATGGACCTTGGTTCCTTCCCATGGTATTTTGAAATTTCATCTTTGTATCGATCTGTCCATGGAAGAAGTGTTTATATGGAGTCCTCCTGCATAAAAGGTAGCTCAAATGGATCATACTCAATGGTTTGTGGGAGTACATCATAATCACATTCACTGGAATAATCAGGACCATCAAGATCCATTACGTGTCTATCAACTTTCTCTTGATTGTATAATATCTTAAAAGTTCCATCCCCCATAAGAATGTGTGCATGGGTGAGATCCATGCTAAGGAAACCCCTAAGAGAAGTAGACCAACTCCTAGATAAAATCATCCCCTAAGCATCTGGAACGCCAATCACTACTACGTCCATGAGAACGTTGATATGTGTAAAGTCAATCAAAAAAACCTCAACATCTTCACATACTCCAAAAACTTTAACTCTTCTTGAATCAATACTGCAAACATTGCCATAAGGTCGGGTTGTCTTCAAACCAAGTTGTTTCATTACCTTCAAAGATATGAAATTTGTTTAAGCCCTTGAATCAATCATGCATTTGTTCAAGCAGAGGCCATTGATGCCCAATGATAAATAGAAAGGAGGGTTCTTGTCCCTTGGTCGATCAAGATACATAGTGTTTAACATGATGGGAGGATCCTCCTTCTCGGCTGGCACCTATAAGATTTTCAAAATTTCCCTTTTTATAGAAGGCATCTTACACATCTCTGTCACAGGGACTGTCATATTCACTTTTCCAAACATGTTCGCAACATCTATATTCAACTGAATTTCATCTACAAGAGTTTTCTTAGGAAGAAACTCACATACCGACGGTGGAGGTGGTGGAGACACCTTTTCTGCTGGTGGAAGAAGAGTATCAGGCTATGCCGAAGTGGCTAAAACATTTTTTCTTATGTAGAATAGAATTTCCCTCCTCCTTAATTCCTTTTTTCTGATAATCTATTAGTTTATTTAAGGCCCAGATTATCCCCTCTCTTTCTCATATTCTTCTGGCTTAATTGATTTGTTCTTGAGTAACATGTTCATCGTTGATATTGCAAATCATGAAGTTTGTATCGTTAGGATCATCTTCGTATTTTCAGGGGCATTCATCTTCCCTGTGGGGTTCTTTTCATTGGAGACACCAAGCTTCTATATCAACTATCCCAACATGTTTCAAAGTATCTGGGGCCTTTTCCTCTTGTTGTGGTCTTGGATTCGAACCGGTGGCATCTCTCTTCTGTCTAAAAAATTGAGGTCTAGGAGTAGGTTGATTTCTTTCCACTGTAATCATACAATTCATAAGTTGATTCTGCACCTAAACAAACTGAGTATTCATTTGGTCTATCTTCTAAGTTAGGAGAGAAATCAAATCAGGAACACTATTTTTGGAGACCTTCGTCCTTGATTCTGTCTTGTTATGAGAATACTGAAAAGGTTCTATTTTTGAATCAAGGAGATTCTCTTCAATGTTGATACTGAACTCTTTAGCTTCTGCCAATGATGTGGGATTTTTATCTTTAAGAATGTATCGAAACTTACCTTCAAAGGAATTCATGTAAAGGAGACAAACTAATGATGTTGTAGGATGGTAGTTTGTTGGAATTTGATTGTACAATCTATGAAAATTTGAAATGAATTCCCTTACCATTTCACTCTCCTTTTTCTTTGTTTGATTGAACTGAGTTGCAAGTGTCCCACCATATTATTTTAAATAAGGTGGAAAAGGTATCATAGGTCATGATATGATTATCAGGAAGTCCCTTGAACCAATCAAGAGCCTCCTCAGTCAATGATGAGGCAAATACTCTCATGGACACATCTTCATGATCAATACCTACATTGTCCATGTCTCGGCCCATGACATAAATGTGGTCTTCGACAGTTATCACATTGTTTCTTGGGAACTTTGGAAACAACTTGTTGACATATGTCAACATATTGTTAGGGTAACCTTGGATGTTGGACATATTGAGGGGTTTGTAGAGGTCTCTTGCCCAAGGTAGAGCCACTGAAGCAAGGGGAAGGGATTTATGGAAAAGTTTTTTAGCAATGGGAGACTTGAGAGGAGGCCTTCTTTGGTAAACCTTAGAAGGATTGAATCTCCCAAGGGGAAAAGGCTTGGGGAAATAAGTATTATGGCAAGATGATATCATCAAGGCGGGTGGAAATGGAATGTCCCTTGGGTGGATTCACCAGGTAAGCTAAGGGAAATTCTTTGGGATAGCTTACCAAAGTGTCGTTGATGTATGAATAGGATTCAAAATCCTCCCTGACAACGGTGCCAAAATGTTATGGCACAAGTTATAGATTGGGAAAAACCCAACCCTGATCCAGATTTAGGAGTGGAATGAACTAATTAACAAACTGAATACAATAAACATAGAGATATGAAGAATAGCATAAATATCCAATGAACAATATCTTCTATTGAATAAATGAAATAGGATGAAACTCTAAAATTGTAGAACTGAAACACTTGCTCGAATGGTGGTAGCTATCTCTGAGAAGAGATGTGGCTGCTATGTGCATCCATCTTAGCAGAATGATTATAATGAGGCTCCAGAGGTGTTTTTAACATTACTCATGAATGCCAAAACCCTAGACTTAAAAAAACCTAACCCTAGGAGATGAAACGCCAAAATTTATGTGGGCCCCTATGGGTAAGTTGGTACCTCAACTTCATGAGGTCGTAAATTTTTAATACGACCTCTATTTTAGGCGTGTGATACCCCGTTGGAAAGGTATTTTCAAGAACTATACATTACGACATCAAACTTTGACTTCGTCTATAGTTTGACTATGGTGAGACAAAAAAATATTGTTTCGAGCCCCAAAATGGCCCTGGAAGTACAACAAGATGTGCTGACACGAAAAAATACAAAATAAGCTAGTTGGATTAAGTGGGAGGCCACCAGTATCCACATGGAAGATGTGTAGGGATTCAGACAACCCCAGAAGTGTAGAACCCACAAATACAAAGAAGTACAGAAGAACGTGTTGAACTAAAATTGTCAAGAGGAGCCGTTTGGAATAGGTGGGTGGCCACCAATATCCACCTGGATTATTCATCCCCCCTTAGGAAGAAATGGTCTCCATTGTGTTGAGTTCCCCCATCATGTGAGGAAACTTCTACTAAATTTGTCCTTGGGTGAGCCACTTTCCTTGGTGGAGGAGTTGCCTTGCCTTGAAAACCTAACAAAGCTAGATCATATGTTGGCGAGTGCCCTTGACCTATGTGTCCATTATATGATCAGTGGATGCATGTTCCATGCAGTCGGGGTTGAACTATGTTGGTGTCAGTTGTTCTGCAATATTTGAGGTTTCCAATAGTGGTGGAAAATATGGCCAAATGAGGTCCACATTGAACATTGGGTGCAAGCCAAGAAAGGGTGGAGTGTTGAGCTCAAAAGAATTGCTACCCACAACCTTGGTGATGGTGTAAGGAACATAGCGAAGTGGGCAAGGTTTCCGATGTAGCCATGTAAGACGCTCCTTCTGCAAATGTAACCAAACCTTGTCTCCAACATGAAATTGGTGTGGTACCCTGTGTTGATCATGGTTTTTCTTGTAGTTAGAATTAGCTTTATGCAAAATCCCATGGATCTATTGGAGGATGTGTCGAATCTACTCTATGAATCTGGTGGATTTTTCGGTCTTAGACTGAACACGGGAAGAGTATGTGTGTGTGGTTGCAAGAGGTAGTGGAACATCAATGGGACCCAAGGGTTGGAATCCCATTCCCATCTGAAATGGGCTATGGTCGATGGATCTATGGATATCCATGTTGTAACTATGATGAACATAGGGGAGACTCTCATCCCATGTACATGGATTCTTAGAGTTGAACATGCACATGATGTGCACAATCATACGATTGACGAATTTTGTTTGGCCATCTATTTGGGGGTGGAAAGTAGTGGATTTAATGAGCTTAGTGTCCAATAGTGACTAAAGACTCGACCAAAATGTGATGAGGAACTTGTTGTCCCAATCGAATATGATGGTCTATGGTATCCCAAAATGGACCCACACTCGTTCGAAGAAGAGCTTGGAAGTATATGTCGTTGTGATGTTCTTCTTGTAGGCTATGAGGATGGCCATCTTCGAAAACCAATCAATGATCACAAATACACAATCATTGTCTTTCTTGTTGGATGAAAGGCTAGACATGTAATCCATCAAGATGGATTCCCAAAGCTTCTCGGGGGTAGGAAGAGGGTTTTATAAGACTTGGTTCTTGATGGTTGGCTTGGCAATGGCATAGGCAGTGCAAGATCTGATATAGTTGTTGACGTCCTATCGATGTTTTGTCCAATAAAAATGTTTCTGGAAAATGACCACAATTTTCTCTAAGCCAAAATTTCCTGCCATCCAATTATAGTGGGCTTCCCAATCATATTTGCATGCTCGCTTGCAGGAACATAGAGATGGCCCAGATGGCATAACACCTCATCCTGAATGTGAAAATCGATGACAACCATGCTTGTATCCAAGAGCTCATAGGTGGTGGCGAAGTCCAGATCTTGCTGATAAAGTTGGGGCCACTCAGATGCCTCATATCCACAGGAATGGAGCACAATGGTGAGTGCATCCATGGGAGGTCGACTGAGGAAGTCAATGACATGATTTGAGTTCCCTTTTTATACTTAATGTTGATATGGAACTACTGCAGGTAGGTGGAACACTTATGATGGTGGTCATTCTACAACTTCCCCTTTGTCTGTATGAATTGCAGAGGCCTGTGATCAATGTGGATCATCGTCTTCTTTCCCAAAATGTAATGTTTGCATTGATGATAGGCTTGTACAATGCAATGCATTTCCTTGTCATAGGTGGGGTATTTCCAGATAGTATCTGAGAGTGTCTTACTATGGTATTCCACTGGATGACCATGCCAAGTAATAAGTGTGCCTACAACATAGTCAGATGCATCAATCTCAATCTCGAATGATTGTTGCAGATCATGCTAGGAGAGTACTGGAGCTGAGCACAAGCGATGCTTTAGATCATCAAATTCTCGTTGTTGTTCCTTCTCCCATACGAACTTTTCCCTGCCACCTCCCTTGGTCATGTGGTTGAGGGCCCATGCAATATGGGAGAATCCCAACACGAACCGTTGGTAGAAGTTGGCTAATCCAAAGAAGCTCTGAATCTTAGTTGGTGTGGTCAAGGCTGGCCAGTCATGGATGACTTGGATCTTAGCGCGATCAAAATGTACTCCAGGCTTATCAACAATGTAGCCCAATTATTGGACCATGTTCATGCCAAAGGAACATTTTTCCAAGTTTGCATATAGCTTGTGCTGCCGTAGAGTGCTCAAAACCCGTTGAAGATGCCGCATGTGCTCCTCCCAAGTTTTGTTGAAGATGAGGATGTCATCCAAATATACCACCACGAAAGAGTTGATGAAGGGTCTCAATACATCATCCATCAACCTCATGAAAGTGGTTGGTGCATTTGTTAAGCCAAAGGGCATGATCAAGCATTTGAAGAGACCTTCTTT
>SNQJ01S0198980.1:0-17122 GCA_010110895.2 Picea sitchensis
TTTTGTGTGCTATGTTTATGGTGTGGGAGGTCTTTCTCTTGAAGAATATAGAAAAGGATTGGTTGGGTTTTCTTCCCTTGTTGAGAAGGGTTTCCCATGATACTTCTTGTGTACTTGTGCATGGTGTTTCTTCTTGTGATATTGGTTACTGCAACAAATTCTTTATGGTGTAACTACAATTGTCTATCGTTTAAGTAAAATGCTAAAATTGGAATGAACTTCATCTTTGATCCTAGCTTAGTGAAAAATCAACACATATCACATTAATATTTCTATTTTATTTATGTCGTCATGGGTCCATTAGTTGTAAGTGTACCTCCTAGTCTCCTATATATACCAAGGACACCTTTTCATTTGAAACCATCTTGTAACTATGAATTCATATGATGTATAAGGAGGTTTCCTCCTTGAAGAGGCTTATTATCTGAATTTATCTCTTTGTCAAGGTGTTGAGTACTTATTCTGAGGTTTTCATGCTATTTTGATTTTTGTTTCTTAACATTTGGTATCAAAGCTAGACAATCCTCGGGATCGACTTCTTCAAAACAAGTCTTCTTGGAATTTTTGCTACAATTTTTATTTTTCTGGATGGTTTCAGGATCTAGAATTTATGTGGAGAGGCGGAATATAGATCTAATGTGGGTCCAAATTTCAGATCTATAATTTCTATGGAGATGCGGCATATAGAGCTAACGTGGGTCCAAATTTCAGATCCTGGTTTGTTATTTTTTTGGATATACATTATGTTCAAGTTAGGCTTTTTGACTAGTCCTGAAACTAGTCTGAAACAAGCCTTCTTGGAATTTTTTCTCTCAATTTTTTTCAACTTCATTTTAGGTTCTATATTTTTTACAGTACAAAGGACGATTAGTGAAGTATATTTTGTACAAATTTCATCCCTTGATTCATTGTACTCTGAAATTTATTCCCTGAGGAAATTAGGGTTTTTGGCTGGTCCATATTTCAGTCTAAAACAAGTGTTCCTGGGAAAATTGTTATAGTTGAAGCGACAAACCTCCAAATTGAGTGAGACCTATTTCATTGGTTAGGGTATGAACTGAAGTTGTATGGGTATGAATTTCAAGTTCTTAAGTGAAGATAGTGACATGTGGAAGTCCTCACAAGTTCGCTCTCCTGAAAGGGAAAAAAACCAACACATCTTGGGAAAGTTATCATAAAATTCTATTGGAGAATCCAATGTTGGTCTAACCTATGGGGTTGGAAAGAAGACACATCAGGATACCTCAAGTAGAAATTTTAGACTCATAAGGGACGAATTTGCAGAGCTACAACAAAATAAATGACATCTAACAGAACAACTTTCAAATCGGGGTTTTAAAAGGTGCATTTGTTTTTGGAAATTTGCATATCTTGTGTACAAATTTTAGCCCTTGATTCGTTGGGAAAATTGTTATAGATAAATATACAGACCTCCAAATTGAGTGATACCTATTCAATTGGTTAGGGTATAGACCGAAGTTGTATGGGTACAAATTTCAAGTTCTGAAGTGAAGACGGTGACACATGGAAGTCCATACAAGTTCACTCTCCTAAAAGGGAAAAAAATCAGCACATCTTGGGAAAGTTATCATAAAATTCTATTGGAGAATCCAATATTGGTATAACCTATGGGGTTAGAAATAAGACACATCATGCTACCTCAGGTATAAATTTTAGACTTATAAGGGCCTAAATTGTAGAGCTACAATAGAAGAAAGGTCAACTAGAATAACACTCTCCAAATCAGGGTTTTAAAAGGTGCATCTTTTTTTTGGAAATTTGCATATCTTTTGACTAGAAGATCCAATTGGGGTGATTCAAAAAGTGGGATAAAAGGAGTATCACCTAAATTTGGGAGAATATTAGGGTTTTTTAGGTACAAACATATTCCTACGTCTTTAAACATAGGATTTTTCGTTACTTGTCAGCGCTACAACCCGGGGACAGTGTGGTTCTTCCATGTACCTAAAGTATATTGGAAGGCCCCTTTTGAACAGTTGCACATTAGACAACACTACTATGGATTTGAGCTCCTAATTCCATGGTGTATATCGGGAGGCCCCATAGAATCCTAAGACCATCCAAGTAAACCATTTAGCTGTCTTTTTTCTATAGTACACCAAGAACAACACTCGAGGAGATCACTCTCTAGTACCTAGGTAGTCAGATAGTATGACTAAGGGCATGGTCAAGCCTCCTTAGTTAGTTCCCTGAGATATTGAGTCGAGTACTATTGTTGGACCCCACACATATATCAGAGAGTTATCCTACCTTGCAATGATACTTGGCCAACATGCTAGCAAAAAAGGGAACTTCTACACCAAATAAGCCCTCAGACATTCCTACTTGGACTCTTGATGAAGGTGAAGAAATGCGCAAGAACATAGATTATTTACAAAATAAGCTAGTAACAAAAGATGAATTAGAAAGGATGATGGATTCAACTGAAGCTAAGTTGGAAGAGATAATGGATACTAAGATGGATGGCTTAAAAGAGGAGATCATGCAAGGGTTGAAAAAGTTGCTAATAGAGAGGCCACCTGAAAGTGACAATGTATATGATGAGGAAACAAGGAAGATAAATCAAGACTGGAGAAACTCTAGCTTTGGGTTGAAGACCAACCGCTTTCCTAAGATCAATATGAGAATGTTTGATGGAAAGGATCCAATAACATGGATACTCCAAATGGAGCAATTCTTTGATCTACATGATGTGCCTCAAACACAAAAGGTACGAATTGCGTCCTTATATTTATAACCTAATCAGTTTATGTGTTATCGATGGATTTGTTCTCACAAATCACTTGTCACTTGGAAAATTTTCATGGAAGAAATGACAGCACACTATGAGGATACAAGGAGCAATATCTTATTCAGCCAATTGATAAATCTCAATAAAAAGGGTTCAATTGCGGAGCACAATGAGAAATTTCAAATATTGAATATAAAGGTAACATATATTCTAGATGGCCACCTGATTGATGTCTTCATAGGAACTTTAAAGGATAAAATTCAAGATGATGTTCGCCTTTGGGAACCCAAATCATTGGAGAATACATTCAGGGTGGCAGAAAATATTGAAAGTAAAAATCTAGATATGGCTACTAGAAGGACCGCCCCTAACATCTATCGAGAGAATAATGTTCCTTCTTATAAACCACATCAACCTACATGGTTAACACCTCAACAATTGGAGGAAAGAAAAGTAAAAGGTTTATGCTTTAATTGTGACAACAAGTAAAGTAAGGGACGTAAGTGTGGTGAGAAGAAATTATTCTACATAGATTGTGAAGAGGAAGGAGAACAAGAACAAGAACAAGAACAAGAACAAGAAACATCTCAAGATGAATATGTAGAATATATTTCTTATGAAGAGATGACTCCCAACATATCATGTCATGCATTGGCTAGAATTATCACTCCTCAAACCCTCAAGATCGAAGGATATATCAAAAAGAAAAATGTAATAGTGATAATTGATTATGGTAGTACTCATAATTTCATTCACTTCAAATTATCCAAAGCTCTCAATTGCTTTATATATCCAGCACCCGAGTTTCAAGTAATGATTGCAAATGGAGGAACTATCAATTTCTTAGGAAAATTCCATAATATCAATATCACTATGGGGGAATATGTAATGAATATTCCAATGATTTCTATACCCATGGGTGGTGTTGATGTCATACTAGGGGTCCAATGGTTACAATCATTGGGAACCGTGGATTTTAATTTTCAAGAACTTTTCATAAAATTTTCATTAGAAGGAAAGGGATTTGAGTTAAAGGGTATCATAGGGAAACCCAGTAAGGTGGTAATCTCTAATGGCATGAAAAAATTATTGAAAAAGGGGCATTAGGGTGAAATTGTACAACTATGCTCACTAGATTTTCAAACATCTAAGCCATCTATTACCCTAGATCTCAATGGGATCATTGATAAGAATTCCAAAGTATTTGAAGATATTCCTTGAGGTCTTCCACCCACTCGCGATCATGATCATGCTATTCACTTAATTTCTTGGAGTTATCCTCCTAACATCATGCCTTACTGATAATTTATTGGAGTTCTCCTCCTAACATCATGCCTTACAGATACCCTTATGCCCAGAAGAGTGAGATTGAGCATATGGTTGAAGAAATGTTAGAGGATGGAATTATTAGACCTAGCCAAAGTTCTTAATCTGCACTGATGGTAATGGTACTCAAGAAAGAGGGTTCATGGCATATGTGTCTAGATTATAGAGAGCTCAAAAATATCACCATCAAAGATAATTTTCCCATTCCCGTGGACTAAAGAATATTAGAGGATTTTTGGGTTTGATAGGTTACTACCACAAGTTTGTTTGTAACTATGGAAGAATAGAACCACCTTTAACTGCATTAACTAAGAAGGATTCATTTTCATGGACTCTAGAGGCAACCCAATATTTTGAACAACTTAAAGAGGAAATGTGCAAATTTCTTGTCTTGAACACACCAGACTTCACAAAAACCTTTATTGTGGAATGATATGCCTCGAGAAATGGTATTGGTGTTGTTCTAATGAAAGAAGGAAGGCCCCTTGTTTTTGAAGGTCGACCACTCAAGGGAAAGCACTTACACAAACCCATTTATGATAAGGAAATGATGGCAATAATACATGCATTAAAGCAATGGCTCCCTTACCTAATAGATAGGCACTTCAAGGTCAAAACAGATCATGACAGTCTTAAATACTTCTTGGAACAAAGACTATATTCAGAAGAGCAACAAAAATGGGTGACCAAGATGTTGGGTTATGACTTTGAAATCATCTATAAAAATGGGAAGAAAAATGTTGTGGCAGATGCATTATGTGCTATATCTATATTCCAACCTAATTGGATAACAGAAGAAAGGGATGAATGGAAAAATGATGAAGAAGAGTGGAATCTCATTCAAAGGTTGTAGTAGGATTCCAGTGCATTCGACACATTTACATGAAAAAATTATTCACTATGGTACAAAGATCACTTACATTTATGTAAGAACTCCCAACTCAAACAAAAGGTACTTTTGGAATTGCACACCTCTCCGATAGGAGGGCACTCAGTATTTTTGAAAACCTATCATAGGGTCAAGTGGGAATATTTTTGTGATGGCCTTAAAACTAATGTTTAAAGGTTTGTGGAAGAATGTTTGGTTTTCCAAAAAAATAAGGTGGAACTAGTTAATACCCCAGGTCTTTTATAACCATTATCCATTCCAAGTCAGCGTTGGGAGGAGGTTTCCATGGATTTCATCATAGGGTTACCAAAGTCTGAAGGAAAGAGTGTCATCATGGTTATTGTTGATAGACTTACCAAGAACACACACTTTTGTGCACTCTCTCATCCTTTCAAAGCTAGTACAATTGCTACTGCATTCATGGAGACAGTTCAAAATCTACATGGAAGCCCAAACATTATTGTAAGTGACAATGATCCTATCTTCACATGACATTTTTGGACATATATTTTATTGTTTTGGTACTCAATTGGCTCATAGTTCATCTTATCATCCTCAATTTGATGCACAAACTGAGATAGTGAACAAATGTTTGGAAGGATACCTTTGTTTCATTGTATATGATAAACAAACACAATGGTTCAAGTGGTTACACTTGGCAGAATGGTGGTATAACACTTCATTTAATACTACAACAAAAATTACACCATTTATGGTGCTTTATGGATATCACCCACCATCCATCACTTCTTATCTAAAACAAAAATATAAGGTTCAAGCAGTGGAATATCACATCAAGCATCAACAACAAGTTCTCCAACTCTTAAAGGACAACATGACCATGGCACAAAATCGAATGAAACAACAAGAAGATCAACATCCTAGTGAAATAAGTTTTGAATTAGGGGATGGGGTATTTTTAAGACTACAATCATACAAACATATGTCCCTCAAGCAATATAATAAGGATAATAAATTATCACCGAAGTACTATGGCCCTTACAAGGTGTTGAAAAAGATTGGTATCATGGCATACAAATTGGAGTTGCCTGCATCTTCGTGAGTACACCCTGTTTTCCATGTTTCATGCTTAAAGAAGGTTATAGGTGAAAGGATTCCAGTTCAAACTATATTTCTAGAACTTGATGAGAAAGGAAAAATAATATTGGAGCCTGAAGCTATCACTGACACAAGAATTTTCCAACTGAGGAATAGATCAATTTCAGAGTATCTCATTAAGTGGAAGAAACTATCTGCTGAAGATTCCACATGGGAAGATGAGTCTTTTATACAAAATCATCTAGAACTACTCAAGTGTTGAGGACAACACTTGTCTGAAGGGGAGGGGCATGTTAAGTCATAATTCATGGCAAATTACCCCTTAATTTGGGCATATTACATTAGTATTGTTATTTTATTTATGTTGGCTTGGGTCCATTAGTTGTAATTATACCTCCTAGTATCCTATATATACAAAGGAGACATTTTCATTTGGAATCATCTTGTAATTGTGAATTCATATGATGTATAAGGAGGTTTCCCCCTCGAAGAGGCTTATCATCTGAATTTCTCTCACTAGCGGGAAAACACCCCTTTTATCTACACCAAGGTTTAGAATGTAGGCAGATTGATTAACTGTCTAAAAGTCAATTAATTCTCTATATTACCCCAAACATAACAAATAATCATATGAAGAAAGCAAGGAAAAAAAGATCGGGTAACTATACCTCTAATTCCACGTCTGGTGATGACCTCCTCGTGCTTGGAAGTTCCACTGACTGCACGCCTCCTCCCAGGGATGACCTACATCCAAAGATTAACAAGAAGAGAACGAAAAGAATGTTATTCCATATACAAGTTAGGTTTAGATGTTAGAATATCAAGAAAAAATCAATAAAAGTATTGAAGACACCATCATTTGGGACGGGAAAATGTAATTCTTTTATTAATAACACATAGATTATACCTTTACAATCTACGTCGGCTATCGTTCCGAAAACCTGGTCCGGGCTCCTCTTCACCAAGCTCCAAGTACACCTTGTATGAACTTCTCCTATCAACCTTCTGATCTCTTCTTGGGAAGTGAATGGGCTAAATGGATGAAGAAGGGGCTAATCAGGGAATGTTGAGGTAATTCTCACAAAAGACAACAATATCTTGGGCAAGGAGGGGAAGTGAAATCAGGCAGAGTTTCACTATTCTTATGCTTAGATGTCAAATGAGACTTGTTAGCACCATGATTTTCATGGCTAAGGTTAGAGGTTTGTCAAAAAATTTGCAAATTCATGCATGCTAGCACCCATGTTGCTTTTATGCCTAGCATCATCTAACATCTCCAAGGGTCGATTTCAAAAGGAAGGTTTTCATTTATTATTTCCATTTCCATTTGCAACTGTGTGCTGAAAAAGTTCTTACATGCTGCTCAAAGCGCTTTACCGCGCAATGGATTCTTTCGCACAGTGGATTTTTGTCGTACAGAGGATTTCGTCGTGCAGTGGATGTTGTCGCGTAGTGGGATGTCACACATAGGATGTTGTCGCACAGTGGTTTTCATCACGGAGTGGATTTCATCGCGCAGTGGATGTTGTCATGCATAGAATGTTGTCGTGCACTGAATTCTATCGCGCAGTGGATTTTGTCGAGCATAGGATGTTTTCGCGCAGAGGATTTCATCACGTAGTGGATTTTCCTGCACACAGGCTACAGGTCGCACTGCGAAAATGACTAGTTTAGTGGTCAACTTAAAGATCAATTTCTGACCAAATGGAGAGGAATTTTGAAAATCCCCAAGAGGTTTTTGTGGAGGAAAAACCAAATAATAAAAAAGACTCTCATATTTGAAAAATGTGTCACAGATTGGGAGATTCGAAGGAATCTTTGAGCCCTATTTTTCAACTTTCATGATTTCTTGTCCGAGACATGTTTTTACGACACGTATTTCTGCCATCTGGAGATGAATTTAAAGAAACCGAGAGAGGATTTTATTTATAACGAGCTTAAATACAAAAAAATCTCTTAGTTTCTAAAAATAGTTTTTTATCAATGAGATACGATGTCATATTTAACGCTTATTTTCCCAGTTTGTTGCGCATTCCGCTGCATTTTTGTTGTAGGTTATTGTTGCGTAGAAAACTGGATGTGCAAGGGTGTTAGAGTGTCTAGCAGTGAAAATGATGACTTATCACAACCATAGGGTCAAATTTGGATCATGATCAATGATTGTAAATAATATTTCAGTTATGATTATGATTTGGCAAAGTCGGGTTTTCTATTTTTAGTGAATCCGTTGAAGTTAATGTTCTCTTTCAAAGAAAATGGATCCATGATTCTAGGAGGGAGTAGTTCGACCATAGAAGCCAAGGGTGACATTAGTTTTCTATATATGGGGATCATTTTCATGTAAAAGAGTTGGGTTGGCAAATTTAGTAGACAACAACTATTGTATGTAATCTAAGTTTTGACCGGAATTTAATGCAAAGGTCCTGTAACTCGATGAAAAGATTCTAGTTGTAGCAGTTGGATGTATTGTGTTTTCTCTCATTATGTATGTGATCCCTACCATATTTTATTCATATCTTTTTCTGTCTATTTCAGAACGAATTTTCCAACCTGCGGATTCGCTATACAATGCCCCTTGTTCGCGCCACTTAGACAAAACATTTTCTTCTAAAGCTAACTCTGAATTCGCCTGCAGCGACACTCCGAGTTACTTCCTGTATTTTCTCCCGCCACACATTACGGTTTTACACTGAAGGTTGTTTCTCTCCTAGCCTCGTCCTCTTGAGTCTAGTCACTAAGTTATTTGTCCCACCTTTTACTCAGACCAACCCCATAGCCCAAGTCTTACTTTCATGTGCCAACATAACTAGAACCCATTATATCATAGGTGTTAAATCTAGCCATCATTTTCAAAGTCATATCCTGCGTGGAGACCGCGCCATTTCTGAGAGATCCCTCTCCAGATCCAAAAGGCTAGTTTCGGGTGTCAAAGTTGGTTGAAAAAGTTAACTTCGTCGTCTGTTTATCAACTGAACAAATTTACGGAGTGCTAACATTCTGGCGTCGTTGCCGAGGACAGAATTGAATGAAACTTTCCCTGGGAAAAATGGCATTGTTTCAGTTCTAAGGTATGAGAGCAGCAGACACTTAAGCACATATTGGCTGTATTTCTGCTCAGACGACTCCACACATCAGAAAATTAGTTGAAGGTGATTCCATTGGTAGAAGAATCTAGAGCTAAAGTTTTCATGGTGACTCCAATCAAGCTTCAAATGCGATTCAAAGACTCCACTAGAGAATGAGACCTATTGATAGAGATATGGAAGAGTAGTATAGAAAAATAAGGTACTCGAGCTTAAGTTTAGTTCAAGAAGTACTTTTATGTTTTATCAATATATTCTTGTCCTTTACTAAGTTTTTCAAAATAATATTTCTTCACTTACTGCATTCAAACAAAGCCCAGAGATCTACCCTTGTATATCCTGCATGGAAAACTATAGGTATACCTCCTTCTTCTTGTATAACCAATATTCACCAAGCTACTTCCTCTAAGACATATGATGTTCATGATCATTCTTGTGAGCTTAATGAAACAAAAGTTGAGCTTTTACCTTCTGTTCTTAATCCTACACCCTCCAAGATTCAAGAAATATACAATCCTCTTAAATTTCCTTCCATCCTTCATCACTTTCCTCTGAAACATTATAAGTACCTTCCTCGGTTTGATGGAGACCTTGATGGAAAGTCAACTAAAAAACATATTCAGGCCTTTGAGCATTTTATAGAAATTTTTGAGATCGAACATGATGATGTGTCTATGAGGACCTTTTCTCAGTCCTTACAAGGAGATGCCAAAGCATGGTTCATACATTTGCAGCCTCAGTCGATTAGCTAGTGGGATAAACTGAGGGAAGCTTTCCATAGATTTTGGGGTGAGAGCAAGTCATGGGATCTAATCCTTTCAGAGTTTTATGCCATGAGAAGAATGAAAGATGAAACCATCTTAAATTTCAGTAGGAGGTTTGCTAGTCTTTATTATAAACTGCCTAAAGAAGTCCAACCTCCTGAAGTTGTTGCCATGCTCCATTATGTAAAAACCTTTCAATCAGACCTATCTTTTATTTTGATGGAGAGGAAGTCTATGTCTTTGAAACAGATGTTCAACAATGCTCACGAAGTGGAAGACAATATTCAAGCATGTCAGAGGCCGCAAAATCAGAATTTAAAGAGTGTTGCAAATACAGAGAATGATGGTGTAGCAGAAGAACATGAGATTGTGCATAACCAAGAAGCTAATTTACATCCTGATCTTTGTCATCATGAGAAAGAAACTAATTTTTTTATGTATTCATTTGTAGACAGTTAAGAAAATAAATTTGCAAATCAGTTTGTTGAAGAGAAGGTTGATGTCCCAAGCTTTTTCTTGTTAGATGACATTGTAGATGTTGTTGATTTGCCTATATATGATGAATATGATGATGGTTATGATGTTGACATCCTAGAACAACCAGCTGCACATTCTCTATCATAAAATGTTCCTTTTCAACAGTATAATGAGAGCAATCAGCCTACATATCACAACTACAAAGAAGAATATGAAGAAAGTATCGAATCAGCTTAAGGAAATTATTTACCTTTATGCTTTGCTTTGTTTAAATTGTTGAAAGAAAATTTAAAGATCATCACTGAGGAAGAGGAATTGTGCTAATGCAAAATCACACTGATTCATGGGAAACAATTGACAAGAAATTGCAGCAATATTCTCATGTGTTTAATGACCCTGTTGCTTGTTATATGGAAGGTTTTATAATTCAAAATTGCAGCCATTGGTCGAGGATGAATCTGAAAATGAGTGTGTTCAGAAATACAAAGAAATTGAAAAATGTGCATATGACAACAGTGAAGAAAATGAAGAAGGTTTTGAATCAGGTGAAAGAACCTTGCCATTTTTTTTTGCTTCTTTCAAATTATTGAAGATTTTTTTTTATAATGTTTCAAATTAGAAATCCTCCAGGCATGATTTTGAATATGAAGAAGGACGTAGACTTGCAAATGAAAACTATCTTCCATTATGTTTTTCTTCCTTTGAATTGTTGAAAGTAAATCATGAGATAACATAGGAAGCAAAGAAGTCTGACTGCATTCACAGTGACATTGTTTTACGTGAGAAAATTGTTATCAATGAAGAGGACCAACAACCTTTTCATACTTTTAATGACCCTGTTGTTGATTACATGGAAAGTTGTTTCAGTTCAGATTTGCAGCCTGTGATCAAATACCATCTTGGAAATAAATATGATGGTAAATCAACATTAGTGTTAGATATGGATTGCTTACCACTAGGGGTTTCATTTTAGCCAGCATTGTCTTCTTATTTAGAAGATTGTTGTTTCTAGCAGTCTCAACATATTTTCATCCTTTTTGTGGTAATAAACAGGTTGAATTACATGAAAACAAGGATGCAGTAGAAGGGGTGAAACATGATTGTTGTTTTATGCACTTTCTGGAGGATCCATTTGCAGTTTTGTTGGAGGTGACAAACAATCTCAATGTTTTTAATTTTTTGAGATTGGAATTTATAGATAATTTTTTGAACAAATTAACAGTAAACAAGCTTTGAAGAAAGCATGCGCAAAGAAAGAAAAAAGTGGATAAAGTGATTGCATGGTTGCATTGGCATTTTGATTTCACTTGATTGGCATATTTTTCAGCAGATAGGGTAGGTAGGAGTGTGAATAAGCTCGGTGCTACGAGCATTTCTTTTACCAATCTGTAGTTTTCATTTTCAGCTTAGTTTCAGATTTCAGTTTGGATAACATATAGTTTGGGTTTTCAGTAAATGAAGGTTACAAGTTACAGTTGGAAAGTTGAGTTTGGGAGAAGCCAATGGATTGGCACCTGGTCTACTATTCTTTCCTACCTCACAGGGAGGATAGCATCCCCGTTGGAGCCAACTGTTAGCACCATGATTTTCATGGCTAAGGTTAGAGTTTTGTCAACAATTTTGCAAATTCATGCATGTTAGCACCCATATTGTTTTTATGCTTGGCGTCATCTAACATCTCCAAGGGTCAGTTTCAAAAGGAAGGTTTACATTTATTAATTCCATTTCCATTTGCAACTGTGCACTGCAAAATTTTCTACGTGTTGCGCATAGCGCTTTACCATGCAAAGGATTTTGTTGCGCAGTGGATTTTCATCACGCAGAGGATTTCATTGCATAGTGGATGTTGTCGCGCAGTGGATTTTTGTCGCGCAGAGGATTTCATCGCACAGTGGATGTTGTCACGCAATGGATTTCATCACGCATAGGATGTTGTCACGCAGTGGATTCTGTCACGCATAGGATTTTGTCACGCAATGGATTCTGTTGCACCTAGGATGTTGTCACGCAGAGGATGTCATCGCACAGTGGATTTTCCTGCGCACAAGCTACAGGTCGCACTGCGAAAATGACTGGTTTAGTGGTAAACTTCAAGATCAATTTATGACCAACTGGAGAGGAATTTTGAAAATCCCCGAGATTTTTTTTTTTGAGGACAAACCATATAATAAATACCTCTCTCAGATTTGCAAAATGTGTCACGGATTGGGAGATTCAAAGGAATCTTTTAGCCCTATTTTTTAGCTTTCACGATTTCTTGTCCGAGACATGTTTTTGCGACACATATTCCTTCTAGCTGGAGATGAATTTATAGAAACTGAGAGAGGTTTTTATTTATAATGAGCTTAAATAAAAAAACCTCTTTCAGTTTATAAAAATAGTGATTTATAAGTGATATACTATGTCATATTTAGCGCTTATTTTCCCAGTTTGTTGCGCATTCCGCTGCGTTTTTGTTGTAGGTTATTGTTACATAACAGACTTGCTGTGCAGGGGTGTCAAAGTATCCAGCAGTGAAAATGATGACTTATCATAACCATAGGGTTGAATGTTGATCATTATCAATGATTGTAAAGAATATTTTAGTTACAATTATGATTTGGCAAAGTCGGGTTTTTTAATTTTAGTGAATCCGTTGAAGTTAGTGTTCTCTTTCAAAGAAAATGGATCCATGATTCTAGGAGGGAGTAGTTAGACCCTAGCAACCAAGGGTGACATTATTTTTCTATATATGGGGATCATTTTCATGTAAAATAGGTGGATTGGCAAATTTAGTAGACAACAACTATTGTATGTAATTTGAGTTTTGACAGGAATTTAATGTAAAGGTCCTGTAACTTAATGAAAATATTCTAATTGTAGCAGTTGGATGTATTGTTTTTTCTCTCTTTACGTATGTGCTTCCTGTCATATTTTATTCATATATTTTTCTGTCTATTTCAGAACGAATTTTTGAACCTTCGGATTTGTTGTACAGCGCCCCTTGTTCACGCCACTTAGAGAAAACATTTTCTTCTAAAGATAACTCTGAATTCTCTTACAGCGATGCTCTGAGTTACTTCCTATATTTTCTCCCACCACACATTACAGTTTTACACTGAAGGTTGTTGCTCGCCTAGCCTTATCCTCTCGAGTCCATTCACTGAGTCATTTATCCCGTCTTTTCCTTAGACCGACCCCATAGCCCAAGTCTTACATTCCTACACCAACATAAACAAAACCCATTATATCATAGGTGTTAAATCTAACCATTGTTTTCAAAGTCATATACTGCGCGGATACCGCGCCATTTCTGAGAGAGCCCTCTCCAAATCTGAAAGGCTAGTTTTGGGTCTCAAAGTTGGTTGAAAAAGTTACCTTCGTCATCTATTTATGAGCTGAATAGATTTACGAAGTGCTAACAAGACCCCAACACCTCATTTTATATGCCAAAAGGATGGTTATTCGGTTGGGTGAAGGGATATAGCATGTGGATTAGTTGGGAAACCTCCAATAGCCCGTCAATTTCAACGAATTCCTTGCAACTTTTTATTTTTTGCAACTTTTTCAAGTATACGTGGGTTATAATGGTGCAGCATGCATATGTACCTGAGATGTAGTGGTGCAGCGAGTGTATGTATGCGGGAAATAATGGTAAAGGGCACGTACATCTTCTAAAAATTGTTTTTTTAAGAAGAGAAACTCAACAGTGCTTTGGAAAAAAATGCAAGTAAGAGGCCAAGGCCATGTATGAATGTGTAGAGAAATTTAGGGTTATAACAGATTCCCCCTAATGGGTGAGGTCAGAAGAGCATCTGATGGTCGAAATACATTACAATATCTTCACCAATGTATGAAATCGAGTGAGCTCGAGACCAGAGTTCAGGAGGTGCCATCTGCAAAATAACAATTGTCTCTCCGAGGCGGGCATACCCATGCTCAGGATGAAATAAATCATGGTTGCCAATCAAATACATTGCAAATCCATGTCATATAACTACATAAATTGTAGTCGCAAGCAATACTTAGTGGATCTACATCTCAAAATGAAATATATACAAATATCGTATCCATCTTTAAGAAGCCAACAACGCCCGATGACTAGAGATGAGGTCTTCATAGCTCGAGCAACTACTTCAAGATCTTCAAAACCCAGGTAGGAGTATAATGGGAGTGCATAACTCACTACCCTGAGGTATTCAATGACTCGTTAGGAAAAGACAAAAGGATCTTGATGATGAGGCATAGAACTTTGTCAATTTTGAATCAAGACTTGACTGGACTCTCAGGATGGCTGGCTGATGAGGTAAAGAGAAAAATGACAGAAAGGCTGACTCGGGTTGGGTGAAACTTCCCTTGGAAAAAATAACGAAATATGATCAGACTCAGGCAGCATGACATTGACATAATTTCATGATGCAGGAGGCAACACAAAATCTCCATGTGTTTGGAAGAGTAACCAAATGGAGGAGGACACAACTCTATGTAGCGATAATAGCTTATTAAGGTCTAGATCCCAATGCTTGAAGAACAAATGGAAGGATGTGATTTGTCCAAGGGAGACTCCTTTTTCTGCCAAAAAGAATACATATTTCCTTTCCCCTCTTTTCGGGATATTTGATTTTTTCGTCTTTTTCAATTTTTTAAAGAGCTTGAAAAAGAATAAAAGAATGCTAGGTTACAAGGGAGAAATGAGTGTCGCAAGAAAGCATACTAGTTCCAGGTGCAAGGAACACACTAATGCTCAGAGCAAGGAGACATGTGCAAGAAAAGGACACTCGGGTAAAATTCCTCCACGGGTCAAGGTGTCAGGTTGTAGAGGCAAAGTGCTACAAGGCTTGCATATAAGGCATGCTTCAAAGGTTTAGTTGAGAGCAATATGGAGCCGACATTAGGCCAAAGATGTAGAGATGAAAATGCGATTAGCAAGACACAATGAAACCCCCTTCAATGTAATTTTAACGAGCTCGAAGAAGTTAAGCTCGGTAGTTTTTTCACGTTTAGAGAGTCTGAAAAAACGTAAAAGAAGACTCCAGGGAGTACCTTTTTCATACATAGTATAGTCGGTTTGAAAAAGGGTTAAAATTGCACCAAAAATATGTCTATTCAAAACCATTTTAACGAGTGTGACAAAGACAAGATCACTTAACAATATTTTCAGTTTTAAGGAGTCTGAAAAGAGATTAACTATGGAATCACAACCTTTTTCTGAATTTAGTCCCCTTAGCTCGAAAAAGTATAAAAGTGACTGAGGAGAACTCTCCCGGCGAGACAAATCTCTCGAGGCGTACCTTTTTCTTCTATAATATATAGGCTGGAAAAAGGGTTAAAATCATGCCAATATATGTTCTTCTGGACCAATTTAATGAGTGTGAAGGAACAAGGTCACTCGACGATCTTTTCAATTTTAGGGAGTCTGAAAAGAGCTTAACTATGGACTCCATGGGGGTTCCTTTTTCGTAAGTAATCTCCAAGGCCTGAAAAAGGTGATAAACCAAAACCAAGGAGAATGTTCCTTTTTCGAAAATTTAGTCCCTCAAGCCTGAAAAAGGGTTAAACTTACACCTGAGAATATTCTTCTAGTGAACCGAAGTTCCTATAGCATACCTTTATTCGTACAATTGACCGTTCAGACCGAAAAAGGGGTAAACTATCGTCAAACAGATGTGCCTTCAAATTGGAGTTTGGAAAGCGTGAAGGGAAACAAGATTGCTCAGCAATGTTTTCATGTTTAGAGAGTATAAAAAGGGCTTAAAGAAGACTCCAGAGGGCTACTTTTCCCAGTTAATCTAGACAATATCGAAAAGAATAAATACAGTCTCATTGGATGTTTCTTTTGGATTTCAAAGCGAGCTTGAAAGACAACAAAGCATGCTCATTTTGGGAGTCTTAAGGGTGAGGCCAAGAATGATGGTGCATCAGAAGAATGAGGCTCAATCTTGTAATCATGATAGGACTAACAAGGACTCCCAAGTCTATAGTCATTACAGACAACATGGATGCCAAAATGCAAGAAGGATATACCTAGTGCATCCATGTAAAGGTAGGGTATACCACCTAATTATGACACTTCTAGAGAAACAATGAAGGTTCTATGTTGTACTTCGGTGGGATCGATCCTATGGCAAAGCGGAAAAGACAATGAGATGCAGAAAGTGGAGGTGAAATCCTAACTTATATGCAAAAAGTTGGAAAAAATGACTTTTGCCAAAGGATACCAAAATTGATTGATCCCTAAAAGGTTACCAAACCAAAAGGAAAGTGTATCATAACATCCAATAAGAAAATCGGAAACGGAACCAAATGATTTCCAAGCCAGGAAAAATGGCAAAGGGGGTCAAAAAAGTGGCAAAAAGGGCTAAAAAATTCTATAAATAGAAGCTGACAACTCATTTTCACCATTGCATTTCGAAAATTGACCAAAAGGAGAAAAAAACCCTTTGCTAAAGAAGTTGATTCTGGGAGCTTCAGTGGAAAAAACAAACTTTCGCTCGGACCAAGTAAGTACAAATACACTCCCCTTGCATTTCAATTCTTCATTTAAGCATTTCTTTTTGTTTTTGAGGGGGCACACTCTCCTAAAAAGAGCGGCCATGCATGTATGCAGGTTGTCCAAGGACAGCCCGCGTATGTACTCAGGTGGAAAATACTATGTAAGGTAGCTAGAGAGGTAGTGGGGGGACCCAGAGGGCCCATAGTGATAATAGTGGAGGTCATTCAATGTAAGGTGGACTAGGTCCACTATATTATTAAATAAGGCCCACTATGGTAGTTAGATATAATAAATGTAAGA
>SNQJ01S0198982.1:0-17122 GCA_010110895.2 Picea sitchensis
TTGATAATATCAAATCTGTTCCAAAAATATGGGGGATGCAACCTCCCTGATTTTACTTGATATCAAAATACAAACAACCTAATCTATTTACTAAAAACACAAAGATGGTATGGCTGGGAGATCCCAACAGTGCCTCAAATCTCTTTAGAAATCATGGGTTCCTGAAAAAAAATGAAAATGGGAAGATTTTAGATGTGTTTTTAATTGTCAAAACAAGCAACTCGAATTTTTCTAACTGGCTACAGAATCTTACGATTTTGTAGCTAGTTATAATTACCACTACAATCATATTTTATTCAACAACAAAACAAAATAATATTTATAAGAAAGGTAATCTATTCAAACAAATCGTATATCCTAAATTGAGAGTGACAAAATCATGCTAAACTTGAAAAAGATCATACCTCAAATCATGGGATTAAAACATATCAAGCAATCTTGGAGTTTACTATTGTTGTTGTTGCCTCTACATTCTTAAAAATGACAGATCCTGTAGTTTTTTGGCGTTTCTCCTTTGCTTGGGTTATGGATTGGAGTCTATTGTTCTCGCTTGTCAACAGATCCACTTGGTCTTTTAAATATTTAAGTCGGGACTGTAGCAAAGGCACATCCGTATAATACATGTCGATCCAGGATCGACATTCATTACACTGTGGTTGTAGGGACTGTTCATTGGCACTGACAGCATTAACGGTTGGAGAATCGTCCACGCGAAAGTTAGGTTTATCACAGATTCGAATGCTCGAGAAATCTGGGTTATCCTTTAGACATGGAGGCAGGTTGTTTACGTAGTCATAGGGTGTATCAGGATAGAGCCCGTATGACACAGGGTCTTCTTCAGCCAAAAACCTCTCAATTTTTGAATCTGAGTCTTCACTTAATTCAATTGTGTTGTTTGTGTCTGCACGGGGTTTGAATTTATTTTGAGCACATCGTGAAATCAAACGACCAGCCCTTTTATTCTTGTAATTAACATCGACGCTGCCCTTTATCTTCTTCCCTGTGGGTTTTTTAACAGTTTTAGTGCAACTCTTTGGGTGTGAACCCGGTTGATCGTCCGGTTGAGTAACATCAAGGTAGGTCGAGGGTTCACAATTAAGGGAAAGATCACAGAGCAGGAGCGGTGGAGGAGAGGTGGTAGGTTTCACAAGGGTTTCTATGACAACAAGCTTATCAACCTGTCCCAACTCACTGTTGCCAAAGCCATTTTGTAAAACAAAAGCATCCCAACAATCATCGTGTAATTGCAAATGATGCACAAGGATAATTTTAATTAAACCATGATGGAATAAACTCGAATCAGACCTCTGCCTCTTAAACCATTTTCCCATCTTGTGCAGACTTCTAAGCAGGAAGTAGGGCATGTTCAACGGGAAGTCAATGAAACTCATAAGCAATCGTAGATGATACAGGAAAACTAACCCAAATCTTCCTTCACAAGTAATGAATTGTTTCACAATAGCAAGTAGATCATGCCACCTAGGTTTTAAGGATGAGATTGGCATACCTCGGTCGCAACTAGTAATTTTCCGTGAGGTGAACATCAAAGTCCAGGGGACCTCTTCAACTTTTGCATTCTTGAACCACTTTTGCCCGACAGCTGGTAAACCGGTGGCTTGGCTTAAAAACTCCTCAGTTAACTCTAGTTGCACGTCACCTATCTTTGCTCTGTAGCCATCGAAGGTCAATGCGAACTCTTGGGCAACTCTCAAATTGAAACCCTTAAACTTTTCAATGAAAAAGCGCCAACCGTTCCTTTCTAAATCGTCCCTGGTGTTATCATACGATAGCAAGGTTTGGATGCCATTGGGCTCGATTCTTACCACTGGATCCATGGCGAACAGAAGGGAATCAACAGAGCACTCACGGGTAGGGTTTGATAAAAATCCACAGAGCCATAGCCCCGAACAAAACAATGTTACGACAGTTCAAAACGGTAGGCAGAGGCGTTAATCACCATGTGTGGGAACGAAATCGTGAAGCCTGAGACCACACAGAAGAGTAATGGCATGTTGTACTTCATATGACACCTTGGCATTGGGTACGTATGAGGATCATAACACTTGGAAAACCATAGTACGCACATTCATAGCTTGATTACAAAGGTAAGTGTATCAAATAAAAAATTGAAAAGTTGTATGAATCAAAAGTCCATTAATATCAATGGAATATCAATGAATGGAGGTCTTTCACTTATGTAACCAAGGCACGTTTAGAACCAAGGAGTTATAAATAAGGAGAACAATCATGTTCATAGAAAAAATATGACAATTCAATAATAGACCATATGAACAGTTTTCCTTTAATCAAAAATCGAAACAAAGTGTCAATTCCAGCTGCGAGTTTTCATGCTTACAGTCATGAAAACAAAAATCGAAAGGAATATATGTAAAAAGTGACAAGTGACAAGTGTCGTTTAGTGACAATGGTCATGACGAGTAATGAAAATTTAGAGACCCTGTGTAGGCAGCTTACAAACGATAGTAATTATATCACTGCTGCCAACAATGGCGACACGCTGGGAGAAGCAGTTATCTATGCCAAATGAATGAGTTCAGATTAGGCTTAATCAGAAAAAACTTTGAATCGAAAACAACCGAAAAAGATGTATGAACATCGTAAATAATTGTAATTGCATTCCAGTTTCAAACAACTGTTATTTTTAAAGAAACGAAAACTGACAACAATCTTAACATAAGAGAGTCATGATATTAAAGTTAAAATCTTCAATACTGTTGACAGGGTCGTTGCTGCCAACAGGTGTCCATAGCCTCCACAGGGATGTCAATTAACCCACTCTGATATATGTATCCTGCCAAGAAGTTCCAGATCAGAATGAAGGACATTTAAGCTCGAAAAGAATCCATATCTGAGAATTTTCTTTTACATGACATTGCTTCGCTGCCAGCGGGCCTGTTCAGTACCTCGGCAAAGTTATATTGGCGTCATGCATGCATTTACCCGCTGCCAGCAGACCTGTTCAGTATCCCGGCGGGTTTACAAGCACTTCCCACAGCTCTATGAAGGTTTATTTAGTTTTAAAGATATTTAATAGAGCAGGGCGACGCTGAAAATCCTGGTTTTTGGACACATCTTAGTAAATTACAGACCTTGAAGAAATTTCTTAGTTGTCCTTCATTAAGATCTAGAAATAGTTTGTTAATAAAACCGACTTTCAAGAGAAGGGAGACATTTTCGAGTTGTTCTCTTAAGGAACAGGGACAGTGTAAAAACAATTTTTATGGATGATCGTGAATACCTTCAGTTGCAGACTGAAATCAAGAAACGTTTTTCAAACAACAAGTTATCTTCAACATGGTTGCAAACTCGGAGAAAAACTAGAATTGATGTTTAAACAATTTTCAGCAGTCATTTTAGAGGGGAAATTTTTTTGTTCTCTTCATCTGAGCTAGCCCATGATGTAGGCATGTGTGTTTCAAAAAGAAAGACTGATAAGCATAAAGGAAAAATTAAAACAAACCAGCAAAGAAAAACAAATAGCAAACAAAACAGAAAATATTTACACACTGTACATGGGAGCGTCATCAGGCAAAGTACCTTTTTAGAGCTTGGCCATTCACCGGAAAGGTGTCTGGTTGACCCTCTAAATTCTGTAATCGGAAGGAACTGGGACCCAATTTCTCAGCAATTAAAAGTGGTCCTAGCCACAAGTTTTGAAACTTTGTATGCTCTCCTTTTCCCTCATGAGGTTTGTCCCATTTTAGGACAAGGTCACCTACCTCAAAAATTTTGTCAGAGGCAGAATTGGAATCAAACTAGTTTTTAACAATGAGTTGATGTTGATCCAATTTATGTTTTGCTTGAGCCCTCACTTCTTCTAATTTTAACAAAGCGTTAATTCGACTCTCCAAAGGGGGGCAGTCCTCTTCCTGTACTTTCTTCGATAACTGCAGAGATGGAAGAAGGACATGTGGTCGAAGAATCACCTCCCTACCGTAAACGAGAAAGAAAGGCGAGTTACCCACAATAGTTTTAGGAGTTACTCTATCAGCCCAGATTGCGTTTAATAATGCGTTGTGCCAATTTTTATGGTTTTCGGAGACCGTTCTCTTGATAATTTTGATCAGATTTTTATTAGTTGATTCTGCCAAACCATTGCCTTGGGGGTAATAGCTGGAAAAATACTTTAATTTAATTCATTTTTCTAGAGGGAAATCACTCATCTCAAGAAACGAAAAATAAGAAGCATTATCAAATACCAGGCATTTAGGGATACTGAAACGAGTAATAATATTTGAATTCAGGAAGGATATTACCTTACTGGTATTTACAGCTTTTAATGGGGCAACCTCGGACCACCTGGTGAAGTAATCTGTGGTTGTTATGATATATTTATTTTTCTGCGAGGATGGCTGATTGATTGGGCCTATAATATCTAGACCCCACTGTTGAAAAGGGGAGTCTACCAAAACTGGTTGCAAAGGGAAAGTTGGTTTTTGTATCCGACCGGATGCTTTTTGACAAATCACACACTTGCGACATAAAGCATGAGCGTATTTAAAAAGGTTAGGCCAGTAATAACCTTCTCTTAATACTTTATGGGCAGTGGTGTCTCCACCAAAATGTCCACCGGCTTCTCCTGCATGCAATTCCAATAAGACATTTTCTGTTTCATCTTTCTCAAGACAGTGCATTAGTACTCCATCAAAATTTTGACGAAACAAAATACCATTAATCAGCTGAAAAGAAGAAGATTTTAATATTAGTGCTCTCCTTTTGGTGGGATCAAGGTGACGGAGAGTTGATCCGTGCATAAGACAAAATTTTATGTCATTGTACCAGGGACTAACAAGGTTTTGTGCATAGCAGATTTGATTTTGATAGTGTTGTCCTGGATTTAACATATCATTTTCCTCTTGCCGTCCTACAGCTGAATCAGCGACCAACTTGCATAAACCTTGGCCTCCTACTATTTGTGCTGGGGTGATTTCTATGTCATATTCTTGTAAGGATGTGACCCAGTTCGCCCTTTTTTCGCCTAGTTCTTTCTGTACTAATAAATTTCTGATAGCGGGGTAAGGGACAATGATTTTCATCCTAGATTTCAACAGATAAGATCGGAAGTGTTTTACTGCTTTGAAAACAGCATAGGCTTTCTGATCTACTGCTGGGTAATTACGTTCCGCACCCTTGAAGGCTGAGCTCATAAAGGCAATTGGGACTTCGTTGTTTTCAGCGTTCTTTTGAGTTAGAACGGCAGCGTATGATCGGTCAGAGGCAAATGTGTAGAGGGTGAATTCTTGCGAAAATTCGGGGCTCATTAGAGAAGGAGCGTTTATTATGGCATTTTCTATTGAATCAAAAGCCTGGCTTTCTAAAGGTACCCAATGGTACTGTACATTCTTTTTTATTAAGTTTTGTAATGGTCTCACCATTTCTGAAAAGCTGGGGACGAATCTCCTAACAAAGTTTATCTGACCTAAGAAAGATTGCATGGACTTTTTTGACAAGGGAGGGGGCAGTTTCGAAATGACTTGAGTTCTTTCAAGGTCGATAATCATCCCTTCGCTCGATACAATGAATCTGAGGAGCTTACCTTGTTCTACTGCGAAGATAGATTTTTTAGGATTCAAAGAAATGTCGTACTTACGACATCGCTGTAGAACGGATCTCAAATGAGCTAGATGATCTTCTTTATTTTTCGAGAAGACAGTGACGTCATCTAGGTAAACTACTACAGATTGATTGTTTAAGCCTCGGAAAGTGATGTCCATCGCTCTCTGGAAAGTGGCACCGGCGTTTATAAGTCCAAAGGGCATCTTTCTATAAGCGTAGGTGCCCCATGGAGTGCGGAAGGTGGTTTTGAGTTGGTCTGGAGCAGACATAAGGACTTGGTTATACCCTGAAAAACCATCCAACAAGGATAATCTTTC
Organism: Picea sitchensis; assembly: GCA_010110895.2. Taxonomy (NCBI): domain Eukaryota; kingdom Viridiplantae; phylum Streptophyta; class Pinopsida; order Pinales; family Pinaceae; genus Picea; species Picea sitchensis. The sequence continues at coordinate 5,895 of SNQJ01S0198982.1, forward strand.
AGAACCAGATACCTGTTGAAGGATCTGTTCCATGGGAGGGACAGGGTAGTTGTCTTTATCAGACGCTCGGTTAAGATTTTGAAAATCAACACATAGTCGGATTTCACCACTCTTCTTTCTGACAGGGACAATATTAGAGACCCATTGTGTGTGCCTAACTGGGAAGATTATCTTAGTGTTCAGGAGTTTGTTTAATTCCCTCTTGACCGTTGGTTCGAGTTTTGGGTGCATTTTCCTTAACTTTTGTTGAAAAGGTTGGGTTTGGGGTTTCATGGGGATAACGTGTTGTATGATGTTAGGATCAAAGGTTTTCAGGTCGTCATACGTCCAAGAAAAAACATCTTTGAATTCCTTAAACAACTTAATAAATACTACTTTTTCTTGCTCAGAACACCCCACCCCTAAATTAATGCAATGTGGGTTGTCTTTAGTTCCCAAATTTACTTTTTCATGCGTCAAAGAGGAACTACTCGTTTTACAGCTCACTGATTTTCTGAACTTGTCGTGAAGATCATAAAAATTTTCTAATCTAACTACAGATTTTGGGATAGAGTTTACCATGTCTGATGAAGATTCTGGTGATCTCGAATCTGGTATTACCGTAAAGTCATGAAGATTTTCGTCATGGGTACCTTCGTCAATCACCGTGCTCTGGAAAGTTTCTTCCATATGCAGAAAACTTATAATTTGTTGATCGTCATCAAAGACTCTCCAATTCGTGATGTTGTTTGGGACGGACGGTCTGAACAACAGTTCGACGGAAAATACATTCGGAGATAAGCCTTCTGCAGGAAAAAGTTTTGAAGAGACGTTAGCTAACAAATCAGCTTTTGAATTATTCAATCTAGGAATAGAATTTATGTTAAATGCAGAAAACTTGTTCATCAAATTCCATACATCAGTTTGATAGTTTTTAAGGTGCGGAGATAAACAGTGGATGGAATTTTTTACCTGTCTAACCACGATTTTCGAATCACCAAAGATAGTCAAATTTTGAATGTTCAGATCTAATGCTTTTCTGAGGCCTTGCAGGAGTGCCTCATATTCGGCCGTGTTGTTTGTACATTAGAATTCTAACCGGCAAGCAATCAGAGTCTTGTTACCTGCTGGATCGATGAGCACGCAACCTGCACCAGCTCCTTCCTTAGATTTTGACCCATCAAAGTAAAGAGACGATATTTGATTGTCGTCGGTTGCATCTGACCACTGAGAGGAAGTTGTTGGCTGCGTATATGTCAAAATTTCAGATTGTTGTTCTGGGTCAGTGATGGTGGAAGTTTCGGCCACGAAATTGCCGAAAAAGGTATCCATCCCCTGTATTTCGGGTGAATCGGCAGAAGGAGTAAATGGTTCATTGGGATCATTTAAATCAGTCACCGTGAACTTCAGATAACGTTCACGATTTACCTTGATTCTATTGGGCTTTCCATTCTCGGGTAGCCAAAAGTGGGACCAATCCGTTGCAAAGTAGCCATGTAATTGTTCTGACCAATCTCTACTTAAAAACAAACCATAAACTTATGGGATATCTACAACAATAATATCAATCACTTGATGAACTTTAGGATTAGACGACAATCTTATAAGCACATTTCTTAATTCGCCTATCACTTTAACACTAGTGCGATCAAGCTGGATCATTTTCAAGCAGGATGGTTGAACTTTGGCATTAATCTTTTGACAGACAGACCAAAGCATTACGTTAGATGATGCACCTGAATCTACCATACAGTTATGTACATTCCTATTGAAAATTTCAAACATTAACAAAAATGGAGGGACATTTCTGCGAGTATTAACAGTGGAAGTTTGTTTCTTTTTACTCGCAGCCTCTGAAACTGGTTTATCTACATTTGTTACATTATTTACAGGAAGGTCTCTTTTATCATGAGGCTCGGATGTAGTTTTGGCGGAGGCCTTCTGAGGAATTTTGGGGCTGTTTTGAACACCTTTGTTACTGTTCGGATTGTTCTCTGCAATATTCTGCAGCATTTTTTGTAGAAGGAAAGGGAATTTTAATAATTCGTAAACAGAAATGTTAGCCCTAATCTTTTTTAGATCCTCAACCAAATCATAATCCAAACTTGGGTTTACTGAATTATGTTTAGTCTCGGTTGATTTAGACTGTTTTTGAGGCAAAGTCGTCGTAATTTCGGAAGAAGGGTTATTTGTTGTCTTGCTCCTAGTATTGTAAGGATGCACTGTTTCGAAATTAGCTTGAAAAATGCTATCCGAAAAATGTCCGAAAATATTCGGAGAGGATTCATCTTCTTCTACCGTCTCTTGTTCAGCTACTTATTCAGGAATCTTGGGAGGAATCAAGTTATCGTGTGCTTCTAGGATTGTTTGAATAGCAAATTGCAGGCTTTCTAGATTTAGGCCTTCAATATTTGAATTAGGTTGGTTGGTGGGAAAAGGATTTCTAAAAGGGGGTTTGTAGGGCCCTTTGCTCGAAGAAGCTTCTTCGGTCAACCTTTTCAAATCTATAACTTGGTTGGACAATTTTTGAACGACTTTCTGTAAGTTTTCTAAATCCGAACTCTCAGGTTGAGCTTTGATTTGGGAAGGTCTAGGAAGGATTTCAATTTTCTTTTTGGAAGATGAACTAGTCTCTATCTCGTTGCTAGTAGTGTATTTTAAACTGAGAATGTCTTTCTCGATATGACTGGCCTCTTTGAAGGCTTCTAACAACGTGTCTTTCTTGGATCTCTTTACCCAAATGGCTATGTTTTGATGTAAGGCTTTCGTGTAGTATGCGATAATAAGATTCTCGGCAGGCATCGAATCTGTAGGGATCCGGTTCTTTAGTGTCAAGAACCTTTGATTAAAGTCTTTGATCTTTTCTTTGGGGTTCATTTTTAAACTAGAAATCTCCATGACTAGAACTTCAGGAGACTTGTCGTCTCCGAACCTCTCAAGGAAACATGATTCAAATTTCTCCCATGACACGATGGTGTGGGGTTGTTGGGAAAAGTACCAGGTAGAGGCATTGCCTTCAAAGGTGTAGGGAAACAATCTACAGACTACGTCTTTGTGCTCAACACTACAGAGTCTAATGGCTAACATAAACTTTTTGATGTGATCTTCAGCGATCTGTTTGGAGTCTGGGTCAAACTTAGGGAGCCATTTCTCCGGATGTTTGGGCAAAGGATGTTGAGGCCCAGGTATAGCCACTGCATCTTGTTCGAGCCAGGGTCTGGCGGGATTGTTCGGGTTGGCCATAGGTGTGGGTGGTGTCGAAGGCTGGGATGAGGAATTGCCTTCGTCAGAGGATTCTTCTCTAGAAGAAGAAGGAGATGAAGGAGGTGGTGATGGTGGGATACCAGATCCTCCTACTGCAGGAGTGAGGATTGGATATGTAGGGCTTAAGGTAAGGTCACTACCTCCAAGTTGTTCTTTGATATCAGAGAAGTCTAATGGTTGATTCAAAGGTTGGTTTGGTTGTCTTATACGAGCTAAGGCATTGTGCGCTCTTATGAGAGATTGCTGAACAATCTCTTGTATGTCACCACCCGTAGGGTTTGGAGTTACTGGTTCAACTGTGACCTGTAGATCGTCGTTTGATGTGGTTGTTGTTTGAGGGACAATGTTGTCGTCTGAATGACTTCTAGTTACTATAGGTGAGCGGGTAGGTGGGGGAGGAGTCTTACGACCTCCTCATGCCATTAATAGTTTTCAGGCCCTCCTTCTAGCGCCATTTTTTGACGGGCGAAATTGATCGCTCGTCAACTGGAGGAGTGAATCCGGTATGGGGTTGTCTAATTAACCCAAGCCGTTTGGATTAATCCACTCCGACGGGTTTAGCGGCTCCGTTGGCCGATCTAAGTCCTAAAGAAAGCGAAAAAACAAAACTAAAGAAAATGCAATAACTTGATGAATAACAATCGATGAACTATCTAAAGATTTAATATATATTTACAGTTTAACTAACTAATATTTATAAAATAACTCTACTTATCATATGTACCATACATACAAATAATTCTAATTCTAAGATATATATAATATGTACAAAATACGAATTTTAATCTAAATCCGTAAAAATCGAATGTAAATTGATTTTTTTTAAACAACAGTAAAACTATTATCTAATCTTTATGATTTGTTTTCTTATAATGTTTATATAAAAGAAATCAAATATCAAACTATCTAATTAAACATAAGAAATAACAGATGATAAAAATGTTTTAACTACACGGGGCTTCTATATTTATTATGCTAACAAAATCAAATAACAGGCTGACCTATTGTCGCATCCAATATTTGTTCATTGTGTAGCATCCAATCTCCTTGGCTGATGAGGTAAACCTGCAGCAAATCCTACAATTTCTTCTCATAAATGTGAAGCAGTAATGATGGAATTCGAATGATAGAACATGTAAGAGATACGATCACAGCAATCTCATAATTTCACAATCAGCCACATTAAGATAAATACTGCTGTGAGAACTTGTGTATAAATATTCAATAAAAGATAAAGATAAATCTCTTAATTCAAGTTTGAACAAAATGATTATTGTATGTTAATCTGGAACATAAAACATGGATAATATATAAATTTGTATCATACCAACTTGTAGTACACCATGACAGCGAAAGCAATCATAATCTAATTACAAATTGAAATAATCACGACTTGAATACAACCACAATACGGAAAAGCTAAAGTTGTGACGAGTATTATATTTCATTCAAGTCTGTAAATGAAAAATCCATAGTCTTKCCCCAGGCAGAGATGATGCCATGTTTACAAAATAACATGCTTATATAGGTTCCAGGAACAAAATGTTTCMTGTTGATAATATCAAATCTGTTCCAAAAATATGGGGGATGCAACCTCCCTGATTTTACTAGATATYAAAATACAAACAGCCTAATCTATTTACTAAAAACACAAAGATGGTATGGCTGGGAGATCCCAACAGTGCCTCAAATCTCCTTAGAAATCATGGGTTCCTGAAAACAAATGAAAATGGGAAGATTTTAGATGTGTTTTCAATTGTTAAAAACAAGCAACTCGAATTTTTCTAACTGGCTACAGAATCTTACGATTCTGTAGCTAGTTATAATTACCACTACAATCATATTTTATTCAACAACAAAACAAACTAATCTTTATAAGAAAGGTAATCTATTCAAACAAATCGTATATCCTAAATTAAGAGTGACAAAATCATGCTAAACTTGAAAAAGATCATACCTCAAATCATGGGATTAAAACATATCAAGCAATCTTGGAGTTTACTATTGCTGTTGCTGCCTCTACATTCTTAAAAATGATAGATCCTGTAGTTTTTTGGCGTTTCTCCTTTGCTTGGGTTATGGATTGGAGTCTATTGTTCTCGCTTGTCAACAGATCCACTTGGTCTTTTAAAGATTTAAGCCGGGACTATAGCAAAGGCACATCCGTATAATACATGTCGATCCAGGATCGACATTTATTACACTGTGGTTGTAGGGACTGTGCATTGGCACTGACAGCATTAACGGTTGGAGAATCGTCCACGCGAAAGGTAGGTTTATCACAGAGTCGCATGCCCGAGAAATCTGGGTTATCCTTTAGACATGGAGGCAGGTTGTTTACGTAGTCATAGGGTGTATCAGGATAGATCTCGTATGACACGGGGTCTTCTTCAGCCAAAACCCTCTCAATTTCCGAATCTGAGTCTTCACTTAATTCAATTGTGTTGTTTGTGTCTGCACAGGGTTTGAATTTATTTCGAGCACATCGTGAAATCAAATGACCAGCCCTTTTATTCTTGTAATTAACATCGACGTTTCCCTTTAGCTTCTTCCCTATGGGTTTTTTAACAGTTTTAGTGCAACTCTTTGGGTGTGAACCCGATTGATCGTTCGGTTGAGTAACATCAGGGTAGGTCGAGGGTTCACAATTAAGGGCAAGATCACAGGGCAGGAACGGTGGAGGAGAGGTGGTAGGTTTCACTAGGGTTTCTATGACAACAGGCTTATCAACATGTCCCAACTCACTGTTGCCAAAGCCATTTCATAAAACAAAAGCATCCCAACAATCGTCGTGTAATTGCAACTGATGCACAAGGTTAATTTTAATTAAACCATGATGGAATAAACTCGAATCAAACCTCTACCTCTTAAACCGTTTTCCCATCTTGTACAGACTTCTAAGCAGGAAGTAGGGCATGTTCAACGGGAAGTCAATGAAACTCATAAGCAATCACAGATGATACAGGAAAACTAACCCAAATCTTCCTTCACAAGTAATGAATTGTTTCACAATAGCAAGTAGATCATGCCACCTAGGTTTTAAGGATGAGACTGGCATACCTCGGTCGCAACTAGTAATTTTTCGCGAGGTGAACATCAACGTCCAGGGGACCTCTTCAACTTTTTCATTCTTGAACCACTTTTGCCCGACAGCTGGTAAACCGGTGGCTTGGCTTAAAAACTCCTCAGTTACCTCTAGCTGCACATCACCTATCTTTGCTCTGCAGCCATCGAAGGTCAATGCGAACTCTTGGGCAACTCTCAGATTGAAACCCTTAAACTTTTCAATGAACAAACGCCAACCGTTCCTTTCTAAATCGTCCCTGGTGTTATCATACGATAGCAAGGTTTGGATGCCATTGGGCTCGATCCTTACCACTGGATCCATGGCGAACAGAAGGGAATCAACATAGAACTCACGGGTAGGGTTTGATAAAAAGCCACAGAGCCATAGCCCCGAAAAAAACAATGCTATGAAAGTTCAAAACGGTAGGCAGAGGCGTTAATCACCATGCGTGGGAACGAAATCGTGAAGCCCGAGACCACACAGAAGAGTAATGGCATGTTGTACTTCATATGACACCTTGGCATTGGGTACGTATGAAGATTAGAACACTTGGAAAACCATAGTACGCACATTCATAGCTTGATTACAAAGATAAGTGTATCAAATAAAAAAAATTGAATAATTAAAAGTTTTATGAATCAAAAGTCCATTAATATCAATGGAATATCAATGAATGGAGGTCTTTCACTTATGTAACCAAGGCACGTTTAGAACCAGGGAGTTATTAACAAGGAGAACAATCATGTTCATAGCAAAAATATGACAATTCGATAATAGACCATATGAATAGTTTTCCTTTAATAAAAAGTCGAAACAAAGTGTCAATTCCAGCTGCGAGTTTTCATGCTTACAGTCATGAAAACAAAAATCGAAAGGAAGATATGTAAAAAGCGACAAGTGACAAGTGTCGTTTAGTGACAATGGTCATGACGAGTAATGAAAATTTAGAGACCCTGTGTAGTCAGCTTACAAACGATAGTAATTATATCACTGCTGCCAACACGACTAGAACATAAATAAACCAATTCAAGACAATGGAATAGCCAAAAAAAAAAACACTTTAGAGCCAACAAAAAAACAACCAGTTGTTAATCAGACAAAAACTCCACTACAAATGAATTATACTCTGGTTGATGAGCTAGCTAAACTCTGAATTACTTTACCATTCATGAAGGTAGTCAAGATACCTCAACAAAGGGAAAATATTTTGAAAATATTGGATGATACAAATTCAAGAATAGAGGCAATTGTGATAAATACAAGACAACAACATAATATTACATCAATTAGGCCAAAGGGAAAAGTCCCACCAATTTACATATCTTTATAAAATAATGATTTCACACTACATAATTGTCTAGTGGATAGTGGAGCCACTAACAATATCATGCCACTATTAGTAATGGAAGCACTTGGAATGGAATGTACGAAATACTATGAAACCGATGAAAGCATATATGTCATCGATTCAAGAAAAATCTCATCTTGTGGAGAAATTAAATATTTATGTTGTAATGTCCCCCACCTCTTGATGAAGAGGTCCGGAGAGAATCAGTAGTCTAGCTATCCCCACTAGACTATAGTCTCAGGCATCTTGGGGACAAAGTCAACCAGAAGACACTTCCTAAACATAACATTCTATTACTGAGTTGACTTTGTGTGAAAAATGATAACTCGATGAAAGAAAAGAAAAGGTGAGTTAAAGTTAAGATTTAACCCTGGGGGTTAATTAACTCAACAGATGAATAGACTGGAGCTATAAAGGAAATGGCATGGTGCACTTCTAAGGCATTATGGATTATTATCTTATGTTGCATTGGAGCTCTTAAGCACAAGCAATTTTGAGGGTTTTGAGCCTAAAACCCTAGAGATCAACTCGGTGGTGAAAGATTCCACCTTTCTTGATCCAGGCTTGGTCCCGGAGGTGAAATAATCCTCCCACACCATTCTACAATGTTGCATGGGTTTGATCTAGAGGCATAAGCAGGCTAGTGCGCAACCTAGGGGGTTTCCAGCAAGGGGGGCGCACCACCTTGAGGAGTTTGGCTCGATCTGGAGAAAGGAGGAGGCTTCTTGGCAAAGGAGCATCTGGGTTTTCTTTGTATGGTCCCTAACATCATTCCTGGTCTATTTTGGGGGAGGTTATCCTTGTAGTTTATTTCCTGGAGCTTGGCACGAGTTGGAGAAGAGAGGAGTGCATTGCAAGAAGTGGTTTTAATTTTTTATTGGCCCGGATCTTCTTAGATTGTCTTGAGATTTCATCAGCTTGTTCGTATTGGCCCGATCTACAATTCAAGATATTTTGGTGACAGTTGGAGGCTCCTAGAGGGGAGAACGAAATATCATTGATTCAGTCAAACTAGGAGGGTGCAAAACAATAGATGGTTTGCTTAGTTGGAGGAGCAAAACTTCTTCGTTTAGCTTGAAACTTGGCCCGGTGGATTCTACTATCCTGATATACATTCTGAGAGAGTTTGGAGGTATTTGGAGCTCAGAAAGAGGAGGGTCGAAACTTGAGGGCTTATCAAAAGCTAGAGCAGTGCGCAAATCAGCCAGTTGGAGGGGTTATGCAGTATATTGACCGGGTTCTCTTATCTTCAGTCTTATCTTGCATGATGTGAGCCTTTGGAGGCTTGGATCTCTTCTCAGATAGCCTTTGGGAGGATATTACCTTTGTATTGCTTATTATTGTATCGGCTGGAAACTCATTTTGATATTATTAGGATTTTCTTCTAGATCTGCAGATCTCTTGTGCAAAGGATCTTCCTACTATCTAAATAAAGGTCAGATCTGACATTATTGGTCCTATACTGGTGTTCTTTGTGTATCTTGTCTTGTTTATGATTATATGCTTTAGATCTATTATTCCATTGCTTAATCAACATCAAGTAAACCCTTAATGCACAACTTCATGAGTAAACCTGCAAATACATAAGCAAACATAACAAACAGTCAACAGTTAGTGTTCCGAGCAAAAAAATTGGCTTGGGAACATTACATATGTGCATGGATAAGCGCAGCACCTCATATTGAAATAGTCTTTACTATCATAGTGGTTGATTTGTTTCCATCATATAGTGTTGTCTTGGGAAGAAACCGGTGCTCATTAATTGGAGGGTATATAATGAATGATGGAAGTTGCATGATGCTTCCGAATAAAGATGGAACAATGATTAGAGTTCCTCGAAAGCACAGAAAGACAATATTATTTAAGAAGAAAGAAAGAAAGTGAAATGATGCAAAACTATCTCGATTCTGAAATTGAAAATTATGTTGTTTTTAGTACAGAACAAATAAACCCACTTAAGCAAGATGAAAAAAGTTATCTTCAATTCAAATAATTCTCATAATCAAAGTAATTTTCATGTCAAGACAAATTTTCAGCTTTCAATACTTGATAATCAAGAGTATTGGCAAGTTTTTCAAAATCATGAGCATATTGTAGACTTTCTCACAGATAATGATTTAATGTTATCAGGTGATTCAGAAGAAATCCAAGATTCTCAAAAGGAAAATTGTGATCGGAGTCTTGTACTCTCTCCTAAGAATTAAGTAAGTTTTGAATCTCTTTTTACAAGAGATGATCAAGCAAAGATCTTGGATCCAAAAGAAAAATTGTCTCTTAGGAAGGTTCAAGAGACACAGAAATCAATATTGGTACCCATGATTCTACAAAACACATCAATCTTGGTGCTAGTTGCACCACTGAATAAATAGAACAATATACAATGTTGTTCAAATAATTTCAGGACATTTTTGCTTGGAGTTATGATGACTTACAAGAGTATGACAAATCTATGTTTCAGCATGTTATAGCACTCAAAGAGGGATCAAAACCTATTAAGAAAAAATTAAGAATGATGAATCCCAAGCTAAATCCTCTAATGAAGATGGAGTTGGAAAAATTGAAAAAAGTTGGTATAATTTTTTCAATCAGACACCCGGAATGGCTTTTAAATCATGTGGTAGTGAGAAAAAAGATAGGAGAAATACATCTTTGTGTTTATTTAAGAGATCTCAATCGAGCAAGTATTAAAGATAACTACCCACTCCCAAATATGAAGATGTTTCAACAAGTCGCATTGATGTCCATGTTGGGTGGATTTTCTGGGTATAATCAAATTCTTGTAGTTGAGAAAGACCGGCCAAATATTGTATTTATTACACCATGGGGAATGTATACATATGTTTGAATGTCATTTGAATTAAAGAATGCAGGTGCAACTTTCCAAAGAACAATGGACCATGCTTTCAAAAATCTAATTGAAAAATAGTAAATTACCAGATGATTTGACAATTCACTCAAAAATAAGAGAATAATGTTTAAGACACCTCAGACAAGTATTTGAAAGATGTAGGTGTATGAAATATCTCTGAATCCCAAAAAGTGTTTTTTTTCCATATCAGAGGGAAAGCTCTTAGGTCATGTTGTGAGCAAAGAAGGAATATGCATTGATCCATAAAGAGTTAAAACAATAAATGATCTTAAACCCACCGACGTCAAGGAAAGGAGTACAATCGTTTTTTGGAAAGATAATTTTTGTTCGAAGATTTGTTCCAGACAATGCTACAATTGTCAAGCCAATAAATAAATTGTTGAAGAAGGATAAGAAATTTGAATGGACACCAGATATTCAAAATGTTTTCACTGAAATCAAACATGTCATTATTATTGCCCATGTTCTTGTCAGCCCTGGCTTTGATAAATAATTTATATTGAACTCATTCAGTTTAGAAGAAACCATTGCCTCAATTCTTACCCAGAAAAATGAGAAAACAGAAGAACTTCCAATTGCTTTCATGAGTAAGACCTCGAATGATTATGAACTAAATTACTCAATAATTGAAAAGCAAGTTATTTTTTTGGTTAAGGAAATAGCTCATTTCAGGACCTATATCTTGTCAGCTCACATCATTG
>SNQJ01S0198983.1:0-17122 GCA_010110895.2 Picea sitchensis
AAGTTCCAGCACCAACTGGATGGAAGCACCAACTTCCAGTTACACAGGCTCCAACCTGTATAACAGAGAACACTTGTTCTCCCTAGCACCACCCTGCCACCTTGGTTTCTCTAGCTGTGACCAGATGGAAGCTACAACTCCTTGTGTTCAAGAACCCACTTGAATATCTAAGGACAACAGTCCTCCCAAGCACCTCCCAACCTCCCTAAAATATTAAAGTAATGAATACACAGACAACTTATGCAGATAAATCACTTCTTACCATTCTTTTTTTGTTCTGTAATTCTTCTCTTTCTCTATCCACCTAGCAAGTCTCCTCTGCATCACATTGTTCTATAATTCTACTCTTCTTCTGATTGCTCTATAATTCTTCTCTTCTTCTGCTCTTCTTTTCATCACATTCTGGATCTCATCTATAATGTCACACCACGCCTCTCCTTCTTATTGTTTCATTCTTTTTCCCTTCAGAACAGCCAATCCAACACAGTCTGTTTCATCTCCTTTTCTACCCACGGGCACAACGTTTCAACTTCCCAACACTTTGGGAAAACTGACGACAACTGTCCAGCCAACCGAAATGCCAACGATCGACAACTAATTTTCAATCATGAGTTTTACTAACAGATGTGTAACTGAAAATTTTAAGTGTGCGTGGAAGAACAGTAATCCTCCGATCACATTCAAACCTCATCCTCACCGTTGGATATTCTTCATTATTCTTTCCTTTTAAATCGGGTTTCAGTACTTTCATACGCTAGCCCTCCTGAGATTAGCTCCCGGTCAATGTGACCGTGACTTCATGACCACAATCTTACCCTGTTGGGGCTACGGGGTTTGTGATGCCTCAAAGCATACACTCACGTGATTCCCGATCATCCAAATCCCGACGATCCTTTCATATGCTAGCCCTGGTGGCTATAGGTTTTGGCCCATATGACCGTCAACACGTGACCTCGGTCAAACCTCTCATTGGGGTTTCGTCATTTTCAATGTCACCATGCACACGCCTACAGAATTCCCGATCCTCGGATTCCCGATTCTCCGATGAAGGAAATCAACGATCCAGATCTCATTCTTGCTTTACCAGCTACGATCAAATCGTGAAATCGCATATCGCGATTTTGGAGTTTTCGATGTCAAGTGAATTGGACATTATAAAATCCTGATGCCTCACCAGAATGTTGATGCGTGTCTTTCCCAGATCAACGGCTAGGATTCTCTTTCCAATATCCCGATGACCTATCCGTGATTTCTCCTCTGCACAGTAGGACTTAACCCCTGCGCGTCTCTTACAGATCGGACGACTGTCAGGTTTTCTTCTCAGATACTATGGCTTAGATCTATTCTCCTGCATGCCTACTTTTGCGCTTAACCTCTATGCAGCTTCTGCAGATCTGACGGTTGTCAGTCTTTCGGAAAATTTGAATGGGATCCAATGTCACCATATTCCTTCTCCTCTGCAAACTCTATCTTGATCTTTGCTACGTGCGTTTTCCTCAATGTTGTTCCTCCTGAGCTTTTACGTTCGAATCTCTTATTCTGCCATCTCCACTGTTGTCATCAATGACAAGCATTCACTGTTTGTTCACTGAATTTGCCAACAAAAACTAGGCAACCCAAAACTGATTACTTCCTTGAAAATATTCTTAAATGAATCTATCTCACTCCTCATCTCGTGCACATTGTCCTATGTTCTCTGCATGAGTTTCTTTTTATCCAAAAACTTTGTTTCCTCCATTATGAGGCTGTTCCTAACCTATATATTTAAAATATTGAGCTACTCTATAGATATACTATTCAGGAACTTAATTAACTCCGCAACCACCTTTGGTTTGTTTGACAATTTTGTGGCTATAATCTTGATTTCTTTAGAAACTTCAACAATTAAAGCATACTATTCTTACCTTAACTTGAACTAATCCTAACTATTAAAAACTAGTGATGCTATATGTTCTCAAACCATATGTTTGGCCCTTTTCATTGTTTCTTTACCAATAACCCTCTATCGCATTCGATCTAACTCATGTGCAACTTGCTCCTTTGCAGTAACAATTTGTTGTAAGAGTACCTCCCTAATATTGGCATGTTCTTGTAATTCTATGATTTTTGATTAAGTGAATTTGAGTTTATATGTGAATGAGTTAAGATCTACTTCCTTCACAGTCAAATTTGACATAACCTTGGCTAGACCTTCATCAACGTCTAAAGGTATGGATGGTACTTTAGGATCTTTAGCTAATTGTAAGGCCTTTTCTATTTTTTCAGTCAAAGATTTGTTTTCTTCCTACAATTTATAAATTGTATGATGGCTCTTAATAAGAGATAGCATGTAGCTTAGGGGTCTATACCTGCTAAATCTATAGGATATTGAGCTTCTTCTTTAGCACTTTGATTTCATTATCTTTCTTGATCACCAAATCCCCCACAACTTTAGGATTTTTAGGATTTAAACTTAAAGAAACAATGATTTTTTCTAAGTCATATATATAAATTACATTGGCCCTCACTAATGTTCTTTTGTGCTTCAATTGCTTCTCAATATTTTGTACCAATTCCATCATCTTTTTCGCACTGGAAGTGGATTGAAAGACTCCTCTATACATCATTTCACTAGTTTATATATGTAGCTCGACCATGTCTATAGGTTGAACATTTTTCGAAAGACTATTAAATTCAATGGATTTATAATCTACAGGTGTATGAGTTTTAGGTACTTTTGACTCCAACACTGTCAACTTCAACACATTTTCCTTATGCTGGAGATATTACACACACCCAGGATTTTATTTTTATTTTAATTTCCTAAGTTTATTTGGCTATTTTGAGGGTCTGTTAATCTGAGATATTCTCCCCTCATTGATAATAATCTCTCCTGGACAAGGGTTCCACATGTACCCTCCAGTCAATTCTTAGTTACCGTTCAATTAGACTAGTTGAGTGAAGTGTTACATGCCAACCTTGGTTTTATCACCAAGTGTTGCATGATAACCTCAGGATCATCACCAGTAATGTGCACTTGCATTGGGATCATCACTAGTAAGGAACATTCCACATGTGTGAGTGGTATCCTTCTCATTTCACTCTAATTTGGTTGTGGTATTCTAGATATAAAATAATATGAAAAACATAAAGTTTTTAGCATAGAAATGGTAGAGAAACAATGATATAACTAGAACAATACCATATTAATACCAAAATAACACCAAAAAGAGCACCTTGATTAATGATAAAAATGTTCACTTGCCTCTTCGAGGGGGAAACCTCCAGCAGAGTAGAGCTATATTACAATAATCTCCAAGTCAATATTTCTCATACTCTTTATTCCTATTTATACTAAATCTATCTATCCAAAACAAAAATCTAGGGAATATCATTATAGAAACGGAAGATTCTATTAGGTATTCTTACATTTGAATTATTTCTCCTTATTTCTAGGCCTTATTAATATTGGCATTTATTACATGGAATTATATTATTCTACCTACATTAGGGGTTAGGAAGGTGAAGTCCCTAACATGCCCTCTCCCTTGAAGAACAACCTTGTCCTCAAGGATTAAGATGAGGAAATGGTTGTAGAATGGTGGTTGGATCCCAAGTGTAATCTTCTAGAGTTGTATCTTTCCATTGGACTAACACTTCCTTGATGGTGCATTGATGGATATGACACTCTAGCTGGGACAAGACTGATTGTGGCTGCAACCATATGGAACCTTCTTCATCCAACTCAAGGAGACTAGTTTGAGTTTGGCACTTAGTTCCAATCACCTTCTTTAAGAAGGAAACATGAAAAATAGGATGGAGCTTCGACTGACTGGGTAGAGATAACTAATAGGCCATTGATCCCAAATGCTTGAGCATTATATAAGGACCATAAAATTTTGGTGCAAGCTTATGACAGTGTTCAACTTTGAGTGAAGTCTTCTTATAAGGTTGTAGTCGAAGACACACCCAGTCCCCTTCAAAAAACTGTCATTCGGAATGACCTAGATCTACTTGTTGCTTCATATGATTCTGAGCCATGACCCAATTGTCTTTGAGGACATGAAGAATATCCTCTCGGACGATAATATTGTTGGCAACCTCTTGAACCTTCAATACCCCTAGCATATAAGAGAGAAATGATGGGGGATTTTGGCCATATACTGCTTCAAAAGGAGTCATGTGAGTAGATGTATGGTAAGATGCATTATACCACCATTCAGCTAGGGATAACCATTGAGCCCATCGATTTTTTCGCTCAGATGAAAAACACCTCAAATATGTTTCCAAACACTTGATGATAAATTCAGTATGGCCATCCATCGGGGGGTGATAGATAGTGCTAATATGTAATTGGGTCCCTTGTATCTTGAACAATTATTTCCAAAAATTGCTAGTGAAAGTGGGGTCTTTGTTAGAGACAATATAATTAGGTATGCCATGAAGCTTGAAGACATTATCCATGAATATTTGAGCCACTATGATGGCTGTGAATGGGTGTTGAAGAGAAAATAATGCATCATATTTGGAGAGACAATATACAACCACCATGATGACTAACTTATTGCCCGATTTAGGTAAGCCCACAATGAAATCCATAGAAATATCTTTCCAAATAGCAGGAGGAATCAAAAGCAGTTCGAGTGTGCCTAGAGCTTTGAAATTTTCTCCCTTGTTGCATTGGAAGACTTCACATTCAGCCATAAAGGTGCATACGTCTTGTTTCATACCATCCCAGAAAAAAGAACGTTTGACCCGTTCATAAGTTTTGGTAAACCCTGAATGTCGAGTTGTGGGTGAGGCATGAAGTTCAAAATGAACTATGGATTTAAGTTGTGATTGCTTGCATAAATACAAATGACCTTTGTAGCGAAGCTCTTCATTGTGTCATGAGTACCTTGGAGAAACTGAAGAATTATGTTGCGAATGGTGGATCATGTGAGAAATTTTGGGGTCTTGCACCTATTCCTGACGAACATCGTGGATCCAATCTGATACAATGAAGTAGAGGGAGAAAAGGGACCTGTCTTCTACATATTTTTGGGAAAGAGAATCAACCACAAAAATTTTCTTTCCCTTCTTGTAAATGATCTCATAATCATAACGAAATAGCTTAGTCACCCATTTTTTTTGCGCCAAGGACGAAATTCATTGTTCCAGGAAATACTTGAGGCTCTGATAATCAATTTTGATTTGGAATTGTTGACCCAATAAATAAGGATGCAAGATATCCACAACATGAAAAATAGATAAAATTTCCTTTCCATAAATGGATTGGCCCAAATGTTGCTAAAAAATATGTTTTCTAGTGAAGGCCAAAGGATTTTCATCTTGCATGATAACAACTCCAATTCCTTTCCCAGAAGCATCACTTTCCAATATGAATGGATTTGTGAAGTCTGGAAGTGCTAGGAAAATAGTGAAGCACACAACATATTTAAAGTCTTGGAAGGCATGATCCACATCTAAATTCCAAGTGAAAGCATTCTCTTTAAGGAGACAAGTGAGAGGAGATCCAATTTTTCCACAATTCTGAACAAACTTCCTATAATAGCTCGTTAAACCCAAACAACCATGCAATCTCTTAATATTTTTAGGGCGAGACCAATACTATATAGATTCAATTTTCTTAGGATCCACTCGAACACCATCCTTTCCTACAATATGACCCAGGCATTCAAATTCTAAGGAACCAAAGATAGATTTACATTGTTTGAGGAAACGTTGGTTCTTAGAGAGTAAATGGAGAACTTGATTCACATGGGAGAGATGGGATTGCCAAATTTTACTATAGATGAGAATGTCATAAAAGAAAAATAAGAAAAAATGACGGATAAAAGGACGGAAGACATGATTCATAAGACTTTGGAAAGTGGAAGTAGCATTACACAATCCAAAGGGCATTACCAAGAATTCATATTGACCCTCATGAGTGTGAGATGCATTTTTGGGAATGTCTTCGTCTTTCATACAGATCTGGTGGTAGCCAAAATGCATATTTAGTTTGGTGAATTATTGAGTAGCTATTGGCACAAGGGCAGACCCAGGGTTCCACACTACAACAATGCACCAACAAAACCCTAACTATCGGCTCTTTCGGCAACACCTACAAAGCAAATGAAGTCTCACCTGAGGTAGAGGTAGGGTGGTTGCAGGAATCAGGTGTCTGCAACCTTAGCTGGGACATAGATCTATGATTACAATACTTAATAGAGCACCTTGCACCGTCAGCTCATTATTATTTAACCAATGTCTACTTCACAGATAAAACAGAGCATTGTAGCATTCACCCAGACCTAATGTATTTAAGAACTTAGCATAAAGAACTAGATCAGATCTAGCAGATTCAAGCACTAAGCATATTCACCTATATCAGTTCTAACATCCAAATTCATCATAAGCACAAAGCACCAACAAATCTATCTATCTATATATATCAACACTTAGCAAATAACACATAAATACATCAAAACATCGCACAAAGAAGAATAACATAGTATTTACGTGGTTCACCCCCACCCTGGGGCTGTGTCCACCAACTCTTCTTCTTTATTAGCTTCAATCAATCATCTACATGCATAAATCCACAAAAACCCTACTCCACATAGGACAGGAGATCTGCGTGCACCTTGCCAGATCCTCCTTCCCTGTGCTAGGTCCATCATAAAGCCTTTCACAATCTATTACAACCAATTGCACTTAGCTCTACGGTCGCTCACAATATGCATAGAGCATTGACAAATCATACTTGCACTTAGCACTTAGCTTGTTGGCCTCACATCACATAGATGCCTATTCCCCCATCCTTAAATTGCCTAGACATCTATTTATACTTTACAAAATAGGCCTAAACATGGGTAAACCCATGGGCCAACATCCCATACCCGTTACATATTCCCAAGTCCCAAAAATGACCCAAAAAGGGGCCGAGATCCTGCGATATCTTCTTTGACTTGCACTCTGTCTTCGACAGGCTGTTAAAGTCACAAAATAGGTAAACATGACCAAGAATCTCCCAAAACTTGGTTAAGGGCCAACAGGCCCCCAACACTCACCTGTGACTCATCCTGAGTCACTCTGGCCGGACTAGCTTTTTTTCGAATGCCTTGAGCTTGGCTCGAGATGCTTCGACTTGTTGTTGTGCTATGGACTCCTGTTCAATGAAATCTTGGATAAATGCATCATTGATAGGTCCCTCTAAACGTTGTTTGGCTATAGTGACAATCTACTCTAGCTCTGATCCTTGGCCTTCTACCTTTGTAAACAATTGATAGGCCTTGTCTTGTATGGGTTGGAGCCTCTGAGTTACTTCCATAACTCTTCTTTGGATAGTATGGATATGTTGTTGTGCAGTGTGTTGCTCTTGGGAGCGCTTCATTCTTTCCACAACTGATAGGGACTTCAACTGCGCCTATATATTTTCGGCTTGGTGCTTCACCTTTTGGAGCTACAACTCTAGTGACTTCAATTTTGGGTTCTCTATGAGTTGTTCATAGGTCTATGCACTATGATTGGTAAGTTTCTTTCATTCCAGGGTAAGAGCCTTTAGCCTTTCAACTGCGCTCTGGGTGGTTGCTTCTCTTTGGTCTCTTACATATTGTGGGGTCTTAGGTATAGTACGTAGCTCCAAATATGCTATGCGTTGTTGTAGTTGTTGGACGACTTTTGTGAGCTGGTTCACCTACTGTGTAACTTGGTCTTCTGCCTTGATTTATAAGACTGTCAGAGAGTGAAGTGCTCTATTGACTGCCTCTTTTACTTAGAGTTACTCTGCGAGACAATGTTCCTTTTCTTGCTACAGTTGTGATTTTTCTTCATCAAACTTCCCTTGGAGGGAAATATTTTCCTATTTTACATCATTGTGTTGCTCGACGAGTACTCCTTGTACTTGTGTCAAAGCCCGGGTGGCTTGTTGTGTTTCTTCCTGTGCTTATCGAAGGAGAGATTCGAGTGTATTGGCTGGGAGGTGGAGTTGAGATGGCTCATCTCTCAATGTTGGTTCTCCTGGTGCAGTGGAGATTGTGCGACTGGACTGTAGGGCCTACTGTACCCCTTAGAGTTTAGTCTCAATTTGATCATACATCTCCTCTTTCTTTGCTTCTTGTTTCTCTGTTATTTCCAACAAAGCATCTTGTAGGGCTGCTATGAGGAAGTCAACGACATCAGAGGTGAGGACGGTCTGCATCTTGGTCATGGTGGCCTTTGCTTTCTTCTAGGAGGAAGGTTTCAGAGGTGAACCTTTCCTCTTCTTTAGGGGATTAACCTCATCTCCTTGCTTCTGTTTGACTTCTTTGTCATTCAACTCTTTGCCATCACCTCCTTGATCTGGTGATATGGAAGCAGTCTTTATGGATGTGTTGCCTATCTCTTGTACTTATTCGGTCTTTTTTGTTCTTCTTGGTCCGGGTGTATCCTGCATAGTTTTCGAGTTGTCGATGTTATATATCTCTACAGGGTCTACTAGAATAAGGAGGTTTGTCGACCAGTCCTTTGTGAAATCCTCTAAGTCCTCCTCCGTCAACTTATAATAGGATTGAATTTTTTGCTTGTGTTCATCGGCGTGCACTATGATGTAAATAAAATGTCGACCTGCGTTGAACTTCATCAAAGGCCGAAACGGGTGTAGAATGTTCAGAGTCATGCGAGGCTTCGACTATATGGATATCTTTAGCTGATTGTAGTAGGTATGAAAAACAAAATTTGACTGCCACTTTTTATTCATGTCATTTGAGTACCATAGTGTACTGAACTTCGTGACCAGCAGTTCAAAAGGCTCGATGTCTGGGAAGTTCGTACCTTTTGACATATCCCAGGAAATAAAATCTATAAGTATCAAGAGCTAGCTGAAATGAAATTCATATCCTTGATCCTATTCTTTTATGCAGTCGAGTTTCAACTGGTTCACGAAGTACTTGGCCCAGTTCATCTGAAGACCTTCCACGCACTTCCCTGCGAGGTCAACTACAAAATCGATGACTTGGGTAGGTAGGTTCTTTCGTACTAACTTCCCTGCAATCAATTGACATGGGAGGTGCACTTCTCCAATCTAGATAGAGGCTACCTTGTAGCCTCGTGTGCCCTTCTCAACATCGCCATAAGTTTCCTTGATATTATGTGCTAGAGCGCGATCCATGGCTTTTCCGGGGTAAAACTCTTGAGGATCAGGTCCTTGCATACTCAATCCCATGATCCAATTGATCAGTCTTAGATGAAATGTTATACAACGGTTTAGCCATAAATAACTGCCATGGTAACAAGACAACAGTAGCTTGACACATGCATTCACCTCCTGGTGTCGTCTGAAGTGAGGAATCTTCATGACCTTCAATAGGGTGAACTAAGTGAGGTTCATAGTCCATGACTAGGGGATTATATTTGAATTCTTCCCCTTAGTTCTGGTCAGGTACTTATGTGGGGAGAGCATGTTATAGACTTTGCGATCTCCAAGGTTGAAGTCACTAAACTTCAACGCTGCAATTTTATCTTGGTCTTCTTGAACTGTGCATATCCCCTTTGGGAGGTATGTCGTAACCAAGGTGTATTCAAAATATATGGGCACACTGTCTCAATTTAGTGGTCGCTTAGAGGTGGAATATAGGCAGGTAATATACTCGGGATCAATTTGTCATTCACTAGATCATCCTTGTTCTTGGTTCTCTTTTCATCTAATGGTCGGGATGGTCTGGCTCTGTGAGAAGTAGACGGAGAGGTTGGCAGTCCTGTCGTTGATGATGCTTGTACAACTGTAGACATCGACATGACTCTCTCAGTCACGAGGTCGATCAAAACTTCTTCAACAACTTTCTCGGCAGCGCTCAACTCATCTAACATACACACTCAGGGTGAATAGTCTCGGGTTCAGAAGGTAACTTAGACACAATAATGGGAAAAAGAGCAAGAGAATGATGATAATTGTATATAATCAACAAGTTTGCGAGCTCAAATTCATGATTGGAAAAAGAGTTCTCGGTGCATGGTGTGATGGGATAAATAGGTAACTTGGCAATGGGTCACTTGCAATGGGTATGAAGCCTTCATTAACTCTTCTTTGTCCGTTATGATGCGGTCGCAACGATCGGATGGTGAGTTTTCTATCCATAAATGTCTTTATGCCCATTTGGTGCATTGGTCTAACAGTTATAATGTTCTCAACGACTATATTTCTTCGTCATGGAAAACTGCCATGTGTCGCTGTTCTGATATCCTGATGAAGCTCCAATTTTGAAAGTTTTCCTTTTGTGGGGTTCCCTCTAGAACCTTCTATAACTTATCGATCTTAGATATCTTATTACTTAGCTTTCTATACTTCTTCCCAATGAGCTTCTTCTCAGTAGTCCCTTTTCCGTTCTGATTCTTATCTTCTTTTTCCATAGTTACTTCGCATTGTTGATATTCTTTTCTAAGATTCGAGGGTGATCCTTCTTCTTTATCTGGAATAGTGTTGGCATCCATTTTCATTCTCATATTTTCCTTACAAGCTGCCTACATGAGGGTTTTGAACCCGCATTACTCATCGCAATTTTTTAAAATAAAATGACACTATTATCTTTCACTTTCACATACCTGCTTTTCGTTTTCATTTTCACGACTGCAAGTGTGAAAACCTAGAGTTGGGATTCATGTTGATGGTATTAGAATGATCTTTTGGATTGTTATGAACCTATTTTTTCATGTGGTCATAACTCTTTTACCTCCAACTCACTACTGGTCATACATTTATAAAAACACAAAACCTCCACTCACTTTGCATTTGACCATTATCAATATGGTTTCAAATTCGTTGATGCAATGGTTATATGATATTTTGGTGTCTTTGATCAAATCCTTGATGCAATGGTTTTATTGAACACATTAATTTTGGGGTCGAATCGTTAGTGCAATGCTCGACATATTGGTTTCTTTTAAATCATACAAATGCCATTGTTTATTTAACATTTGGATCGAGTTTTGGTTATGTATTTCATGGTTTTCAATGGTTATTTGATAATCCATTTGACATGTTGTTTACAATGCTTTTGATATACACTATTGTTATTTGAATGAAAAATTTTACCAAGACGTCGTCGATTGTACAACCCGACGTGATATTTTTACATGGTTTCAATTTACTCCACCACCCTCGCATGCATAAGCATTAACGTTCTGCCTTGCATTTCGGGATGCCTCTGTTTGTTTTGGGGAAGCTGCGGGAAAATGGTTATGTGTCTACCCTGAAAAACCCCCTCACCGATTACCCTATTAATGTTGTGCTATTTGCTATGGCTCTAGTAGTGTGAATCGAACCCAACGATGTTCAAGCTTTGCTGTTATTTGATAACGCCCGAGAGGACCTAGAGAGGAATGGTTGGAGGGTTTTTATTGAGAAGTTTGAGGGTTTCAACCTCACATTCGCTCAACAATTTACACTTACATTCGATGGACGCAGGGCCAAAGTTTGGGACATCCAACTCGAATTGAACGAGGATTTCCTCAGCTCAACCACTGGTCTGCCAACCAAAGGGCAGAAATGGTTTAAAAATTCTAAGGTTGATGAAGTACCATGGCCGCTCCTGTTTACCTCAAGGAAAATCAATAGTTGCAACAAATGTATTCCAGTCATAGCTCTTAATTCTAGGTGGCATGATTTGTTGGCCATTATCAAGCAATTCATTACATGCGAGGGTAGATACGGTTTAGTTTTCCTATACCACCTTCAAC
The DNA here is from genome assembly GCA_010110895.2 of Picea sitchensis. NCBI lineage: Eukaryota > Viridiplantae > Streptophyta > Pinopsida > Pinales > Pinaceae > Picea > Picea sitchensis. The sequence continues at coordinate 11,677 of SNQJ01S0198983.1, forward strand.
TGCTCATGAGTTTCATAGATTTTCCTTTGAATATGCCACATTTCCTCCTTCGGAGTTTGTATAAAATGGCTAAACGTTTCAAGAGGAAGAAAGTCAACTCCAGCCTCTTCCACCACTGTTTAATTAAAATTGTTATAGTCCGCCATTTGAGGTTGAGTGGCGACTATTGGGAACCTTTCTTGTTGAGGAATGACTTTGCTAGTCCTAAAATTGGACAAGATGACAAAACCGTGGTCACAGAAACCCTTGTCGGGCCTATCGTGCCCCCTCCTACACTCTTACCCGTTGTTGAACCCTCAACCTACCCGAACGATAACCTACATGACATACTACCTAACTCATGTCTAAAAGAAAATACTAAGCCTGTTAAGAGGCCTGGAAAGAAAAAGGGTAAGGGTAATAATGATATCAATTGCAAGGGTAAGAAGGCTGCACACCGGGTATCAAGGTGTGCTCACAATAAAACTAAACAAAACAGAGACCAAAAACCGATTTTATTGAGTGAAGATTCTGATTCTAAAATCGAGTGGTTTCTAACTGAGGAGTATCCATACTCACACAAGCTCTGTTCATTCAAGCCCTATGACTATGTGACGAACCTCCCGCCATTCCTTAGAGATGACCCCAACTTTCCCAGGATCAAGCTCGACAGTGGAACTGCTGGTAAATTAAGAGATTCTTCACCTGTAATTACATGGCCCGTTCAACCATAGTGCAATGAATGCAACTCTTGGCTCGACCGATATTATACAGATGTCCCTCTGCTCCAATCCCGAATCAAGTCCTTAGAGGATCGAGTAAATGTGTTAACCAAGGAAAATGACAGACTGCAAGCTAATGATAAAAGGCAAAAAACCACAGGCTCTGTCATTTTCAAAAATGTAGAGGCGGCCACTGCCATTGTTAATTCAAAAATAGCTTGATCGAATCGTATCCCTGAAACCAAGGTACGGTATTTCAACAATGATTTTAGAATGATTTTGTTTGTTTTGAATTAGCATAAATGATTTGTTTGCTTATCGTATCTATTTCTGTTATGATGGAATTGATACAATACGATTCTGTTTGTAAATAATAAGTAGCTACAGAATCGTGGGATTTTGTAGCTAGTCATAAAAATTTGAATTTCTGTTGATTTTGCAACTAAACACAATCTGAAATCGTGTATTCTTGTGAAATTTCAGGTACACACAAATTTTAAAGGAGCTTGGATCGATTGTGTCATATTTGAACACACTTTTTCTTTACATACTTTTGGATTAGGCTGTCAGTGTTAGATAGAAATATGAATCTAGGAGATTGTTCCCATATTTTTTTGCAACAGTTTTGATAATTTCCACAGGGAATGTTTTCATCCTGTGGCCTTTATATATGTATTAGTTTTGTAAACAAAACCATCGCTGCTTGGGAGCAGAGACTATGGATTGATAATTATCCAGACTGGAATGAAAGTGGATGTTTGTATGGATTTAGCTTTCAATACATTATACTTTTGTTCAAGTTTTGTTCATTTCAATTTGTAATCAAATTATTGACTACTTTAGATATCAAAATTTGTTACAGGATGATGTGATGTGATTTAAATAGTGTCCATATTTGATGTCTCTCATTTTACATACAACAATTATCCTGTTTTAATTTAATGAACAGAAGGTTAATCTTCTTTGTTAAATGAGCAGTTATATACAAATCTTTGCAGTGGGATTTATCTTAATGTAATCATTTGTAAATTATAAAATTGTTGTTGCTACATTCTTTACCTATTCTGTCATTAGCATTCAGAAGTGTTGTTGCTTCACGTTCACACGAAGTATTGGAGAATCTGGTGCTGGTTGGCCTCATCGAACAGTGAACGCAGATGCCTATGTACAGGACAAGTAGGAGATGATGATTTCAGGTTAGCTTGCTATTTAATTTTAATAGTTTAATTAATATGAGAATTCTTTGTAGTTTAGATAGATATGCAGTACCGATTACTATTTTTATTTCTTAGTTAGATAGTTGTTGTTTCATTTATTTTTCATAAAAGTTATAAAAATCCAAAAATACTAGCTTCGTTGTCATAAGACAATTCATATATGATTTTGCAGATTTCGATCAAAATTTGCATTTTGTAAATACTGTATAGGTAACATAGATACAATATATCAATACAATGTACATTTAATAAGTAGGATTATTATTTCATCAATATTAATTAGCGAACTGTGAATATATATTAGACCTGTATATAGTTTGCAGAAGTTGTTTTTCACTTAGATTAGTTTCTTTAGCTTAGTTCTTTTTACTTTCCTAGGACTTAGATCGGCCAATGGAGCTGATAAACCTGTCGGAGTGGATTAATCCAAACGACTTGGGTTATTTAGACAACCCCGGACTGGATCCACCCCTCTAGTTGACGAGCAGTCAATTTCCCCCGTCAACAAATGGCACTAGAAGGAGGGCCTGAAAATTATTAATGGCACGAGGCGGTCATAAAACTCCTCCACCACCCAACCTCTCACCTATAGTGACTAGAAGTCATTTAAACGACAACATCATCCCTCAAACAACAACCACATCAAACAATGATCTACGGATCACAGTTGAACCAGTAACCCCAAATCCTACAGGTGGTGATGTACAAGAGATTGTCCGCCAATCTCTCATAAGAACACATAGTGCCTTCGCCTGTTTAAGGCAACCAAATCGACCTTTGGACCAACCATTAGATTTCTATGATATCAGAGAACAACTTGGAGGCACTAACCTCACTTTAAACCCTACAGATCCAATCCTCACTCCTGCAGCAAGAGGATCTGGAATACCACCCTCACCACCTCCTTATTCCCCTTCTTCTTCTAGAGAAGAATCCTCTGATGAAGGCAGTTCTTCATCCAAGCCTTTGACACTACCCACACCAATGGCCAACCAGAACAATCCTACCAGACCTTGGCTCGACCAAGATGCAGTAGCCATACCCGGGACTCAACATCCCTTGCCCAAACATCCGGAGAAGTGGCTCTCCAAGTTTGACCCGGACTCTAAACAGATCACCGAAGATCACATCAAAAAGTTTATGTTAGCCATTAGACCCCATAATGTTGAGCACAAAGACGTAGTATGTATATTGATCCCCTATACTTTCGAGGGAAATGCCTCTATCTGGTACTTTGCCCAGCAGCCCCATACCACCGTGTCATGGGAGAAGTTTGAATCCTACTTTCTTGAGAAGTTTGGAGACGATAAGTCCCCAGAAGTTCTAGTCATGGAGATTTCTAGTTTAAGAATGAACCCCAAAGAAAAAATCAAAGACTTTAACCAAAGATTCTTAACACTAAAGAACCAAATCCCTACAGATTCGATGCCTTCTAAGAATCTTATCATAGCATATTATACGAAAGCCTTACATCAAAGTATAGCCATTTTGGTAAAGAGATCCAAGAAATCCACGTTGTTAGAAGCCTTTGAAGAGGCCAGTCAGATTGAGAAAGACATCCAATTCTTAAAAGACACTACTAGCAATGAAATAGAGACTAGTTCATCTTCCAAAAAGAAAATCGAAATCCTCCCTAGACCTGCCCAAAATAAAACACAACCTGAAAGCTCAAATTTAGAAAACTTAACAAAATTCATTCAAAAACTGTCAAATCAAATTATAGATTTGAAAAGGATGACCAAAGAAGCTTCTTCGAGCAGAGGGCCTTACAAACCCCCATTTAGGAAGCCTTTTCCCACCAACCGAACTAATTCAAATACCAAAGGCTTAAATATACAAAGCCTGCAATTCGCTATTCAAACGATTCTAGAAGCCCAGGATAACCTAATGCCTCCTGAGTTTCCTAAGGAAGTAGTTGAACAAGAGACAATTGTTGGATTACTGAGAGGGGGGGGTGAATCAGTAATAACGTAATTATAATCCTTTTTCTTCGAATGTTATATCAATGTAGAATTATTATCCAATAATGAGTAGTAATAAATAAACAATCACACACATGCACAGTACACCAGTATAGGTAATAAATAAACAATCACACATGCATAGTTATTCAAGCATTTTAAATGGAAACCTAAATCGGGAGAAAACCACTAATGCTTTTTCTTATATGTCTTGAAGAATTATATCTACATTGGAAGCAGCACTAACTTCCTTTGTTTTCCAACAATCGGAAGGAGGCCCAACCCCTAGTTTCTTAGGGCTACAACCCGAGGGAAGCTCCAACTCCCAAATCTTTGGCTACAACCGTAAGGGAGGCTGGGCTACAACCCTCAATGTTCTCAGGCTACAACCTAAGGTGGCTACAACCACCGGCCTGCCTGGCCTCACCCCTGGCAGAAGTAGAATGATGGGAACCACTGTCACACTACCACAATCGGTGAGATATATTGACAAACCTGCATTCAATAAGTCTCAACCATGCATCAACCTTAATCAACTCACAGGTATTCATAAATGAGTGCATCAACCATGCACCAACTGTAATCAACCTCGGTATTCTTAAACAAGTGCATCAACCATGCACCAACCTCAACAAAAATCCCTCATCAATTTCATCATCCAAATTTGATTTGTACCTCTGTAATAGACCTGGTGTATATCATCACATTCCTGCAAACCTTCCTTAACAAAAGACTAGCATTTTCATCAAACTTGTTTTTAGTCTCACATGCCTAGTTTTGGATTAGTGAACAACCCTGACTTGAAGTAATCATAACTTTGAACCTGTAATGTATAAAGATCTAAAAATGATACACAATGTTCTTCAGTGTTTTTTATACAAATCCTCCAAGTGGCACTAATTGTAACCTCTCAGAAAAGGATTTATAGCAAAAATGGAATACCTTGTTGAATTCTGGCTTATTCTAGAGAGCGTCCTTGTAGAGAGTGCCCCGCACAAAATATTTGATGAAATGATCTAAAAATGTTACACAGTATACTAAAGCCTTTACCCTAACTGAAACATTTGGTCTCACTAAATTTGTATCTATTATGAATAAGTTATGACGTTTTTACCTGAAACACTTGATTTTGACTAGTTTCAGGACTGACCACAAACCCTATTTTCCCCAGAGTGTAACTCCAAAAATAAAACGACCCACAAGCTGAATTTTGAACCACAAATACTTAAATATTTTGTCTCACTTGCATAGCAATTTTAGGATCCTAATCATTATATAAAAAAAGTTATAGCGAAAATGGTGAGATGCCCTGAAAATAACATACCATAGAAAGCACGTTCAAAAGAATTTATCCTTCCTTGCATTTCGGCCTTCTTTTCTTCACTTTCCTCAGAATTTAGGCTAAGATATCATTGGTAAACATTAGACACATATAGATATTCAATATGCTCAAGTATGATTCAAATGAGAGAGCCTTGCCTCTTATTTATACTCTCCAAGTAGCTTCCTTAAAAACATCTTCTAGGTCACTTGGCCCCACTTTCCTTATTTTAGGGTTGGGTCCACT
>SNQJ01S0198984.1:0-17122 GCA_010110895.2 Picea sitchensis
ATTTATTCACTAATGTAACCTATATACTTTGTCTAAGATTGAATGGTTTAGCCAAACTTATTCACTAACCCTATCAACATCAATTTAAAAAATAACTTGGCCATGCTTGAAAGGTATGGACCAAGTTACTATTATTGCATGGGGCTTTATTGAAATTCTTTTATGCCCTATTTTATTTTTCTTTTCTTTCTTTTCTTTTTCTTTCTTTTTTCTTTTTCTTTTTCTTTCTTTTTTCTTTTTCTTTTCTTTCTTTTCTAATTATTTGCAGAATGAAAAATCATTTATCAACAAAACACTAGAGAGAGATAATATTCCAGTCACCAGTTGATCCTATAACTTATAGGGTGATAACAAACTCTTTAAAGTTTTTTTAGATAATTTTAAACAATTAGTTTCATAAAAATAGTTATCATGTTAGAATATCATAGGTGTCGAAATGTATGTCTTTGCGTATAAATATCGGAGAAATGACATGTTATTTTTGTTATTGGACTTTTCAAAGTTTCTTTAAGTAATTTTGAACTATCAATCACTGCCACAAGCATAGTTGTCTAAATTATGAGAGAAATCCATTTGTTACTTGTGGTTTTGAACCACAGGGTCTCCACTTAGTGAACCTGTGACATAGAATGTGTGTTCATGGAATATTAAAGAATACCCTAATTTCACTAGATATTGATAAATTCCTCCCAAAATCCATTTTTTGACCCCCCCCTCCCAATACATCTTTTCTATAAAACAAACCCTTATTTTTACTAGATATCTATTATTTTTACCAAAATACCCCTTTTTATACCCCCCAATACCCATAAACCCCCTACCCCAATATCTATAATATATTCACTCTATTTTTCACTATTTTAAAACCCCCTTTATGAATGAACGTGAGAAGATATTAGTCAACAAGGTGAAGCCCCCATGTTTTGAACCCTTCAATGTTTCTCTAGAAAATTTTGGACAATCGAACAATCAGTTCCATAAGCACAGTTGTTGAAATGTATTGCTTTCCATTCAAGTGTGCGAGAAATGATATGTTGAATAAGAATTAGTGCATCGTTATACTAATTTTCATGACATGATAATGTTTATAGAAAACTCAAAACTTTTATTTCAATTATTTAAAAATTAAGTGTGTTTAATAATGATATATTTTCCGCCAACTATATTATATATGTGTGTGTGTACATGTTAAAATTTTAGGAAATAAACATCATACATCTAGGTACAACTAATATTATGAATGTCACAATCATATATAGTCGAATCCATCAAGTGCCAAGGGGTATCAAATCCCTTAGGTACAAACTTTGCTTAGAGTGTAACACTTAAGAAATGGTTTTCACCTTGAGGTATTAGATCCCTCTTGGCACTTTTGGGTGTTTAGATGGATATCTATTGACATAATATTGACTATAGTATTCATATAAATCTACACATTAATTACATGCACATATTATCCATAGATGCATTATATTAAGATTCCATATTCTCAGCTATATTAATAACATAAAAATAAATTCCATAATGTCAATTACATTACTAATAAGTACATTTTATGTAGTATACCTAGGGAGGTAATATGGGGTACATAGGGAGGTATCCAATGGGAATGTGGTTATGTATTATTAGTGGAAACCATTCATTGTAAGGTGGACTAAGTCCAATATATTATTAAATAAGGCCCAGTAGGGTAGTTATATATATCAATATGAACATAATAAATGTGAGAAGGATTTCTAGAATATTCCTTCTCTAGAATGTTCCTAGACGATAGAGAGAATGTTATATAAACAAGTGTAAGCAATGTATTGAAGCATGGTGAAGAATATTGTTATTGTAAAAAAAAAGTATTGCTTGAGAAATGCATTCCTTCCATCAGGAATAATATATGGTGTTACCTACCTCAGTGGTTTTGATTATTTCTTTTGTTCAATATTTGGTGAATGGATTGGTTTATTATTGTTGATATTAAAGATTATTTATGAACTTGTATTTGCAGATCTATCCAGGAGCTTAACAATTGGTAGATTTTTTTCTATTTTGTAGTTTTGGAGAAGAAAAAGAGGGTTGTGACATTCTAGACGATTTCTGTAGATTTTGTTGGACATTTGAGAGGGGGGAAATTGATCACTTGTAACCATGGCAAAAAATTATACTATTTTAAACTCTTTGCAAATCACTGAATGACAATCACATTAATGTAGGTAAGTAAGCAATATACCATTCAACAACATTCACACATAAGGTATACACAAAAAAAAAAAAAAAAAAAAAAAAAAAAAAAAAAACCTCTTCTTATTTATATGATAAGTAATCGTACATTCTTTACATTATCATGCATATGACTCAACTCATAATGAGGCTACAACCTTGCTTTTTTGCAATTTGCTGCTTGCGAAGAGAATAACTCTCTCGTTCTCGAAGCACCAGCTAGAGGAGAGCACCAACTCTCTGGTTCTTTAGCACCCACTAGAGGAAGCACCAGCTCCTAAGTGTTCCGGGAAGGAACCAATTGGATGGAAGCACCAACTTCAGCAATCACACAGGGCACCAACCATAGAGAACAATGGTTCTCCTTTGTACCACCCTACCACCTTGGTTTCTATGGGCAACCCGGGATAGGCTTCACAACTCCCACTGTGTTCGAGCATGCGCCCAGACCTCGGGGACAATAAGTCCTCCCTAGAACCTCCTAAGCACCTCCCTAGCACCATGATTTATAAATCTTTGCTGTATGACTTATTATAGTGATATAGAGTTATTCAATGGCTAGTTCTCATCATTGTTCTTCTACACTAAGCTGCTCTGTTTGCATCAGTGTCTTCTACACACACTTTTCTGTTCTTTTGCTGCTTTTATGCTCTGTTCCATGTCCCTTCAATCACCATTTCCCCTTACGACACATTTTTTCAGCATTTGTTGCACTCTGCCTCCTTCTTCACCTCAATCACCCAACAACCCACAACAACAACAATACATCTCTTCTTTGTTCTTCATACTTACAGTCTTTGTGCACCTTCTTCAAGATCTCTCACCATGCTTGTGCATGCTCTCCATGTCAAGTGCTCACCTTGATCATCATCACAACTCTTCCGGCGAGTTAGATCATCATCATTTGCCTCTACAAGGCAATCTTCATTCCACTGGCCGATTCCTTGAGACTCTTCCGGCTACTATGGAAATCACCGCAGGAAGTCTCGCCGGAGTCCTCTGGCGGACATATCCAGCTGTTTCTAGTAGTTGCTTGTGAAGAGAAACAGTAGCCCCTCGATCATATTCAAATTCATTTGCACCGTTGAATTAACTTCATCTTACGTTCATTTATTGCGTTTTGGCATTTTCGGCGATAGGCAGTTAAGCATTCATGTGATCAAGTGTCTTGAAACTCCATGGCGAATTCCGAAATGGAGTTTGATTACACTACCTCCTTCCTCCATCTTAGGATGTGACCAGTTGTGACCACAATCTTATTGAGCTGCATTTTGCAATTTTAGTGTTTACGTGTTATTTGCTTGAGTCCTCGACTCTTCAACTCTCGATCGAATCTCCAGAAAAGGCTTATCTCTTGAGCTCTTCTCTACAATGCTTCTAAGATGTGATCACCGGTGGTGACAAAGATTTATTCAACACTACATTTCACAATTTCACGTTTGACGCGGACTTACATTTACATTGTGGCGTCGATCTCAAAAGTCGCGATGTCTACGAAAACTTCGACGTAGACTTAGTTGGATAGCCTCGATCATTTGAATTTCATATTTTGACATTTGAGATTTCATGTCGCGAATTCTTGTTGCAGGGAATCTCGACTCTCCAAGTCGAGATCCACGGGGAATTGAAATGGAGCTTGTCGATTTGAGCTCTTCTTTACAACTCTTTGATCTCCAGATCAATGAATTCCACATTCCATGGTGATCAAATGACTATCCTCTACCCCGGGACTTCATCCTTAGGGACTTTTGGGGAGTGATGAAGTTAAAACTCCCAAAGAAAAAAAAACTCCCGAAGTAGGAGTCAATCTTAACTTCGATGGCGTTAGCCGTGACCCAGTGGCTGCCACGTGTCTCTCATAATTGTGATTTCTAGTGGCTAGAAATTCCAAATCAACTTGACACTTGTCATTTGTCGGTATGACATATGTCATAGTCTTCCACATCTTTTCACGATGTGGTCTTCCATTTCACTTCCTTCTTCGGGATTCCCGGCGTTTTAAGCGTTAGCGATTCAGGACTCCAGATGATGAAGATTCTTGAATCTTCCAACTCCCAGCATCCTAAACCTCGAAATGGAGTTGGATCCATGTTCGGCATTTCTCATTCCACGTTTCAGGACTCTTGTAGTGAAGAGTCTCAATGTATCCTCCAACTCCTGGTATCCGAAGTTCTGAAATGGATTTGGATCAAAGATACGGTATTTCCTTGTTTCACATTTCGATGATTCAACATTTCATCACTCTGTGGTGAAGTGTTTAGACACTTCAAATCCTAGTATCAGGGACTGAAAGAATGGAGTTATTTCCGGTCTGTGAAACTCTCTGTTGATGTGCCTCTTTTGGGATTTGAGGATTCCGGATTTCGTCACCTCGAGACTCTTGTGTTGAAGAGTCAACTCTTCGACACTTTTCAATCTCCGGTATCTGAAATCCACGAGGTATGGAGTCTTTGACATTTAAGTGATTTTCATTTCGACTTCCGAGATTTGTGACTTAAGACTCTATAGTAAGAGTTCTTGACATCCCCAACTCGGTATGGAGTCTTTGACATTTCACGATTTCTCATTGTGAACTTGGTTTACCGTGACTTACGGGACTCCACGTAGTAAGAGTTCTTGACATCTAACTCGGTATCCGAAATCACGATAGTCTAAACTCCGAAATGGAGTCTGATAAACACTTCGATCTTTCCTTTTGATCACTGTTGTTCTTCCTCACCTTGTCTGTTGATCTTCCTTATCTACGTTTTCATCATTGTTGTTGTTCTTGCCATCGATGACAAGTATACGCTGATTTTCTTTCTGATAACTAAAATTACCAACAATCTCCCCCTTTGGCATTGATGACAATACGAATATTGATGTCTGTTTGGACCCTCCAGCGTACTATCTGGTCTAGACCTCCTTTTCTCAGCGGCATTAATGTCAAAGAAAACAACTCTACGAGTTGTTGCGGTATGTTTGGAGAACATCATATGTTCAATAATAAAACTCCCTAACCGGGATGGACTTTTCTTAGGTGTGAGATGGTATGACACCCAGATTCTATCGGAGGTATTCAAATGGTGTCTTGGCTAGAGTTTTATTAAAAATGTCTGCAATTTGTTCAAGTAAGATTAGAATGTAATCATTTGAACAATCGATTAATTGTTAACATATACTCCCTCAGAAAATGGTATTTTATGGGAATATGCTTGGTCTTGGAGTGGAATCTGAGTTCTTGGACACACTAATGGCACTAGTGTTATCACAATGGATTAGGATGGGATTTAGCGTATTTTACCTCAAGCCTACAAGTGTAAGATCATCCATAATATCACGAGTGCAACGTGGCGGTATGATATACTCTACCTTTGTAGTTGATAAAGAAATGGAACTTTTCTTTTACTAATCCATGCTACTAATGAATTCACCGGGAAGAATGCTCCTCCCTTTGGTGATTTTTCTCTCTACATCAACGGTTGCCCAATCACAATTTGAATAAAGCAATTAACTAAAAATTGATTCACAGGATACCACAAACCATAAGTTATTGTTTCTTTCAAATACTTGAATATCCTTTTGATGACTAGAAAATGATTACTGTTTTAGGTGTAGTACGATATCTTCCTACCATTTAACAGACTTGTATGCATTATGTCTTTTGAAGCGAGAGATGTTGTGATGTACAACTTGAGCTTCCTATCATTGAACTATATGAACTTTGATCAACATCGGTGAGTCATCATCCTTATTTAATTTGCACCCAGTTACCATAGGTGTATATAGGTTTAGAATCTTCCATTTTGAAACCTTTTCAACATTTTCTCTTAGATATTTTTCTTGAGAAATGAACATCCCATGGACATCTGGTGGTAATTTGCGGTCCAAGAGAAAAATGGCGGTTCACCTATCGCCAGACATTTCAAATTCAGACTTTATGGTAGAAGCAAACCATTGTTACAATGAATCCTTATTACATCGAAGATGATGTCATCTACATAGACCAACACAATGAGCAAATCATCACCTCTGGCACATTATATATATATATATATATATATATATATATATATATTGTTGTCAATTGTTCTCTCTTGAACCCTTTGTCTTTTGAGATAAATTATCCGGTCTATGATGCCGTTGCGAGGAGCTTATTTTAACCCATATAAATATTTATTCAACTTTCATACTAAAGTCCAGGATTATCAAGCGATTGAAACCCTACGGTTGTTCCATATAGACTTCTTCATTTAAATCTCCATTTAGAAAGGCGACTTGACATCCATTTGATAGACCTTAAACTTCTTTTATTAAACACATAAGGCAAAGAAATATTACGATAGATTCCAATGCTATGGGCACAAATGTTTCATCAAAATCCGGTCCTTCTGTCTGAGCATGGTAGCCTAGGACCAATCTTTAGCTTTGTTCCGACAACTTGTCCTTTCTCATTCAGCTTATTCTTAAAGATCAATTTGAACCAATGATATTTTTTTACCTTCGGGTCTATGAACCATCTCCCACATATTGTTTTCTCAATCTAATCAAGTTCTTCATTCATTTATTTAACCCAATGATGTTCATCTTTGCTGGCTTCATTAAATTCTTGGGTTCGGCATAGATGAAGATGTATGTGATTGTTCAGTGTTTTGATTAGCTTTCTCTGGTTTGTACACCTTTGTCTTTTCATAGTGTACATTGCGGGATGAAGTTCTTACGATGATTATGGGGAGAGATTTGAAGTTGTTCTTGATTGAATCATCACAAGTATCCGTGTCTTCATATGATTCAGAGTCTTCATTTTGATTCTTGGACGTTCATCAACTTTAGATGTCTGATCAACCATTTTGTCATTATCTTGATATAGCATCGTACCCTTTACTATTTGTAGCAAGAAGATACCTTCATCCCATTACGTCATCATAGTTGCTAAGGTTCTCATCATTATTCTTTATGTGGCAATTTATCCCCAGACTTTGAAGTGTTTAATTAGTAGGTCTCCCAAACCACAATTCATGGGTGTATTGTCACTTTATTGATGCGGGGTTGGATTTGTTAAGAATATGGATTCTTGTGTGTATTGATTCTACCAGGTGGGGTTTGATGATATTCTTCTCATTCATCGATGACTGGCCATTCCTGCTTCGTGCATTTCTCTCAGCTACTCCATTTGTTGTGGAGTTCTTAGAAGTTAATGTATTCTCTTTTGATCCCATGCTTGTCACAAAATTCCTTGAAGTCATGGTATAAGCTCTCCTCCTCGGTCTGATCTTGCTTCCTTTAACCTCTTGCATGTTTTATTCTCGATTAAAATGGCAAATATTTAAACTTCTCAAATTCTTTAGATTGCCTATTTGAGAAAGAGCGGCAAATGAAGTCTGGAGTAATCATCAATAATCAACATGAGTAGTTTTATTTCCTAATAACCTTCATGTCTTGATGGTCCACATAAATCATATGAACTAGTTGGGTGGTTTCTTTGTTGGAAGTAAAGCTCTTGGACTTAAACTGAGTCATTTTTAGCTTCCCTACTTGGCAGGATTTACGGTGAATCTTGGGCTTTATTGGAATATCTTTTACTACCTCAAGTTTTTAGAGTTTGATTAAGTGGTCAAAGTTTAATGTCCAAGTCTCCCTGTCACCATAAATAACTTTCATCATGTTTTCTTAGATGACAATCTTCTCTATTTTCTTTCAACAAATATACTTATGCCTTTGGCCACCACTTGTCACAGTTTATGGACTTTATATTATAGGTCCTTGGACATGAACACCACTTCACATCCTTTTTTCACACATTTGACTTACACTGCATTTTTTTTGTTTCAGCCCATCTACAAGTAGAACATCTTGGGCTTTCCTTTTCGAGCCATAAACTCTGTCCCTTGCCTTTATTTTACAGACATCATTTCCGAGGTTATGTTTAGCGATTTTCTTTCACTTAGAGATGAAACTTACCTTTGTCTTTGTCATATGTTTTGGAGCATCCTTGTCATATACCAAGAGGTTAGTTTTCTTTGGTGACAACATAATCCCACACTTGTCACTTTCTTCTTCTTCCAAAACTGACATTTTCGTGAGGGAATTCAAGTCTGGTTCATAGTTCTTTAACTGACAATAAATAGATTTATGTCCATAGTTATGACAGATGTAGCATTCAATATCATTGTTCAATAGGTCCAAAATTATTGTTGCAACATTGTCTACTCATTATCTGTTGATTATTTTGACCTCCTTAGTTGCATGTCCCTAGACTTGGTGACAATTTGCAATCTGTAGAGGTTTGTTACTTGGCTGTATCATTTTTTTTTTGTGGGAAGTATTTATTCCTTGAAATATTAATTTCTCATGTCTAGATCTTAAGGAACAATTCCTGACTTTGTGACCAAAGTTAGAACAATAGAAACAATAACCATAGAAAAATTCTTTGTACACCGGAATGGTTGTCTTCTTTGAACTTCGTCGATTTCTTCCATCGACATCTTTCGAGGGTGCATTATTTCTTTATTCTACAAATTCAGTCCCAACACCTTTTTCCTTACTCGTCACGGAAGGTGATTGTCTTCTTTGTTTAGGGTTGCTGTTGTTATCATTGGTTGTGCATTTGACAAACTTGATAGGTTACTTCGTTTCTTGGATTATCACTACTTGATCCTCTTCATAGCCCAAACCGGTTTTCAACTTTGGATTCCTTTTGTGATTCAAAATGGTGGCTAATCCTTGTGAGGCTTTGATACTTGGCTGATTAAGTTATAGGGCACGACTTCTCCATCTCTTTCCTAGTTTCACTACTTCTTGTTCTAATGCTTCACATCTTGCCTTCTTTTTTAATAGCTGTAAGTTTTCAGAATGTCTTCATTTTCTTTGCCTCTTCTAATTCTACTTTAGTAGGACAAGGTCTTCATCGAGGTTCTTTCTTGTCTTTCTCGAGCTTGTATCGGCAATTGTCTTTGCTTTTGTTCTTGATTCTTACTCTGTCAATCTTTTCGGTGCGATGATTCTCCTTCCATGTCAACCACAACTTATTCTTCTTAACATCACTCCTTTATTATTTTGTTATTATCATAATCCTCTTTGGCCATGGTTTGAAGTCGCTGGTTTATCTTCAATATATGAGTCATTGTCTTCATCATCGAAGGATCATCATCATTGTTTACGCCAAAGACTTTTCTTTTAAAGTTATTCTCTTTAAAGAAATTAATGTGTTTGTACTTCTCCTCATCATCACGTATCGATCCTTTCCTTTAGGGACATTTATTTGCAAAATGACCTATCTACCACAGTTAAAGCATTTGAAAGGTAGTTTACCTTTGTATTTTCTGATCTCTTCTTGATCTCTTCACAAATTTTGCTTCAATTTCCTTCGAATAAATCCTCATTCTTGTCGATTTAAATGATGCTTCTCTAAATGGGTTTATCTTTAACTATTCTCATTTCATATCACGGAGTCAATGTTCCTAGAAGTTGATCAAGCTCAGGTTTTTTAGATCATTAAGTTCTTCTATAGTAGAGACCTTCCGGTTGAACCTATCTAGGAGATCTCAATATTTTACGAACTAAAGAAGGTTCCTCAATTTTCACCAAAGTGCTTTCATTGCATTACCATTTCTTATACTCTCAGAAAGTATTTTCCAGCAGTTTCATCTTCCTTCATCTTCAATTTGTCAAGCGTATTACGGCGGTTTGAAGCTTGAAGATCCTTTACCTTTTCATTACCTTCGCAACTTCTAATGAGTTTGTCCCACATTTTCTTTGGCAGTTCCTAGGTGTATAACTTTTACAAATTCTTCTTCTAAGAACACTCAGAATAGCATCCATAGCCTCGATGTTGAAGATGAAATCTAGCTTGTCATCATGACAATAGTACAATAGCTTTACATAACTAGTGTGTACCACATCTGAGCGATGCACCTAAAGCCATTATGTGAGTTCTCATTCTAACTTTCGAGAGAACAAAGTTTGTTCCATTGAACAAAGAGACCTTATTGGCGTTGAATTCCTTCATGGCTTGACATGTTTAAGCTCTAAGTTCTACCCTTAGATAAAAGGCTGCTGATATGATGTTGGACAAGCGGAGGGTGAATCGGTTGTAACCTTCAACAAAATTATAATTATTTAAACAACTTTCCGGATCACTTAATGATAATCACAATAATGAAGGGGAGTAAGCAATAGACCATTCAACATCATTCACACATATCGGATCTGAGATAGATATTTCAGGAAACCCATAAAGGTTAAAAACCTCTTCTTCTTTATATGATAAGTAATCTGTACCTTTACATTATCGCCCATATGACCACCAACTCATAATGAGGCTAAAACCTCTGTTTTGCAAGATGCTACTGAGGAGAGCACCAACTCTTTGGATTCTCAAGCACCAACTAGAAGGAAGCACTAACTCACGGTTTCTCCTAGCACCCACTAGAAAGGAAGCACTAACTCCCTAAGTGTTCCGGCCTGTTGGATACGAAACATAACCAATAACAGGAACCAAACTGTATAAAAGAGAACAACATTTCTCCCTTGCAACACCCTACCACCTTGGTTTCTATGTTTTAACCCGGATGGAAGCTACAACTCCCACGTGTTCAAGCACCCATGAACCTCGAGCTTGATCCTCCTAGCACCTCCTACGGTTTATAAATATTTTCTATTATGACTTATTGCAGTGACCTCAAGAATTTTCTTTAATGAAACACCATTCTCATCTTTGTTCTCCTACGACCACTACTACGTACGCATCAATGTCTTCTACACACTCCTTGCACTTCTGTTCTTTTTCTTTTATGCTCTATGCACCATAACCCTTCAATGCACCATTCACTTTTGTACATTTGTTGTTCTCTTGCTCCTTCTTCACACCTCAGTCACCACTTGCTTGACCACAACAGCGACAACCCATCTTCTTTGTTACGCATATTTATAGTCTCTGTGCACTATGCATTTCTCTCCATGTCAAGTGCTGCCTTTGATCATCATCACCAAGTCTTAAGCTTATCACGGTAGTTAGATCTATCAAAGTCTTAAGCTTCTCTGGTAGTTAGATCTATCTGTCAATTGCCTCTACGAACAGTCTTCATTCCACTGGCAGATTCCTTGAGACTCTTCAGCTTCTCTGGCAATCACACATAAGTCTCTTTGAGTCCTCTGGCAAACACTATTAGTCGTTTCTAGCAGTTACACTCTGAAGTGAAATAGTAGCCCTCTGATCTTATTCAAATTCATCTGCACTGTTGAATTGACTTTATTGAATCTTACGTTCATTTCGGCATTTCAGAATTTCGGCATTTGACAATTTGGAATTCGTGTGATCAAGTGTCTCGACACTCCAAGTTGCAAACCATGAAATGGATCTTGATTACATTACCTCCTTCCTCCATCTTCTGCAGATGTGACCACTGGCTTATTCGAACCTGGATTTCGCAATTTCGCGTTTTGTGAATTTGTTGTGAGTCACTCTGACTCTTCCAACTCTCGATCCCCAAATCTCCGAAAAAGGAGCTTATCTCTTCGAGCTCTTCCTTACAACTCTTCGATGATGTGATCAACAATGGTGACCAAGCCTTATTCAACATTGTATTTCACAATTTCGCATTTTGACACTTCGGGACTTCTATTGTGTGGCATCTCGACTCTCCAAATCGCGATCTCTAAAACTCTGACATGGATCTTAGCTGGACTAGCTTTGATCATTTTGGCATTTCGTATTTCGGCATTTCGTGATTTCACATGTCGCAAATTCTTGTTGCAAGGTATCTCGACTCTCCAAGTTTTGGTCCTCGAAATTCTAAAATGGAGCTTCCCAATTCGAGCTCTTCTTTACATCTCTTCAATCTCTAGATCAACGATCCACAATCCGTGGTGATTAGACGGTTATCCTCTACCCCAGGACTTCATCCTTTGGGACTTTGGGGGAGTGATGGAGTTAAAACTCCCAAAGCAAAAACTCCTGGAGTGAGGTCAGTATTGCATCACTCGATGACATGTCATGACCCGAGTGGCTACCACGTGTCACTCATAATTGTGAATTCCGGTGGCCGAAAATGCCAAATCAACTTGACACTTGTCATTGTCTGATCATGCCACATGTCATAGTCTTCCACCTATCTTTTTTGACGTGGTTTGCCACATTCACTTCCTTCTTCTGGGATTTTGTCGTTTTGCATTTCACGATTCCGGGACTCTTGATGATGAAGAATCTTGACTCTTCCAACTCTCAGGATCTGAAACTCTGAAATGGAGTCGGATCAACTGTATTTCAGCATTTCACATTTCTCCTTTTCGGGACTCCTGTGGTGAAGAGTATCAACGCTTAACTCCTCAAACTCCCGATATCTGAAGTTCCAAAATGGAGTTGAATCAAAGATCCGGTATTTCCTTGTTTTGCATTTCAGCGATTCGTCATTTTGACACTCCTGTGGTGAAGTGTTTTGAAACTTCAACTCCCAGTATTCAGGACTCCGAAATGGAGTTATTTCCTGGTCTATGAAACTCTTTGTTGATGTGCCTCTTTTGGGATTTTGGGATTCCGGATTTCGCAACTCTGGGACTCTTGTGTTGAAGAGTCTCAACTCTTGACTTCTCAATCTCCCGGTATCCGAAATCCCAGTATGGAGTCTTTGACATTTTACGATTTCGCATTTCGCGACTTCGGGTTTCGTGGCTTCGAGACTCTTATAGTAAGAGTTCTTGACATCCCCAACTCCCGATATCTGAAATCATGATTCCGCATTTCGTGACTTCGGGTTTCATGAATTCGGGACTCCTGTAGTAAGATTTATTGGCATCCCCAACTCTCGATATCCGAAATCCTAGTAGCCGAAAATCTGAAATGGAGTTTGATCAATGTTTCGATCTTGCGTTTCAATCGTTGTTGTTCTTCCTTGCCTACCTGTCTGCTGATCTTCCTTGTCTACCTGTTTTTCATCGTTGCTGATGTTCTTGCCATCAATGACAAACACACTCTTCTTATAAACATGCCAACATATTTATATGCAAAATTTGTAGAAATTGGTTGTAGATCCGATTTCCTATCAGAAAAAAACTCAATCAAAAAGAAAAAATATCTGAATTGGAGTCCAAAAATTTAAGTTATCGGCATTTTAAAAATTTGTTATTTTAAGGGTTTTTCCACAGACGACCACACGGTTTTACTAATTTCTATAGCATATGGGGTCTAATTTGCACAAATATATTCCATATATGAGTTTCTATTTCAAAAATAGCCCATTTCAAAAAAAAAATCATCCAAATCAAAGCTCTGATAGAGAAGATATCATTGATTTAAAATCAACCATTTTCTAGCATCCTCGTGACGATGATCGGACTACATAGCTCATAAATTTTCACAACTTGCTTAGATTTCTACCAGATCACTTCCATTGGATAGATCATTTTAATATATTTCTTTTGGTATATTATATTTAGTGTTTCCAATGGATATTTTCTCTCAAATCCTCATGGGAGTTCTATGGTTATCTTCTCAGCAATGGTTATATTTAGTGTTTCCAATGGATATCTTCTTTGGGATCGGCAATGGTTGCAGCAAACCTGCTGGGTGCCTATGCTCAGCCTTCACCTTCTGACATTCCATACATTGAGCGACGTAATCAACAACATCCTTCTTCATTCCTGGCCAAAAGCACTGGCTTTTTGCTGTTGTAATTGTTTTCTGGTAACCTGGATGTCCAGCATAAGGAACATCATGCATTTCCTTTACAATCAAATTCCTTAGTTCTCTAGAACTAGGAACATAGATTCTATTTTTATGCATGAGTAATCCATCTTCCTTTATCTTGTACTCCTTTACTTTCTGCTATACATTTCCTTGCTATAAGTTTTCCTTTACCTGAATGTAATGCTGATCTGTAACAAGACCATCTAAAATTCTACTCTTCAAGTTTGACTGATGCATACTCACAGCAGTAGCATGCATGAGATGCACTCTTCTACTAAGTGCATCAAAAACTTTATTCTCCTTTCCCTTGATATGCTTGATATCAAAGTCATATTCACTTAAAAATTCCATACATCTTGTTTTACTGGCATTCAAGGTCAATTGTTCAAAAAGATACTTCAGGCCAATGTGGTCTGTCCTTAATTCGAATTTCTTCCCCATGAGATAATGCCTCCACATTCTCAAGGCATGAACAATGGCAGCAAGTTCCAAGTCATGCATGGCATAGTTCCTCTCATGATCCTTAATCTTTATGGACTCATATCCAATGACATGTCCATTTTGCATGAGGACTCCCCTAAGTCCTTCCTTACAAGCATCTGTACACACCACAAAACTTTCATTTGGGTCAGAAATATTTAACACATGTGCACTAGTAAGTAATTCCTTCAACAGATTAAAATTCTTTTCAAACTTGAGTGTCCATTCAAATTTAGTCCCCTTCTTTTGCAAATAAGCGATGGGATGAACAATCCTAGAGAGCCCTACTATGAACCTTCTGTAGTAGCTGGCTAATCCGATAAAATATCTGATGTCTGACACATTTCTGGGTGTTGGCCATCCTCTAATGGCTTCAATCTTCTCTAGATCTACTGCTATGCCCTACTTTGAAATAATGTGTCCCGAGTAATGGATCTTCTTTTGATAAAACAAACACTTACTTAACTTGGCATACAACTGATGTTCTCTCAGTACCTGCAACACCAATATCAAGTGATGTTCATGATCCTCTTCAAAATTAGAATAGATAAGTATGTCATCTAGGAATACTATGAAAAACTTGTCCAGATAATTTATGAATATGCCATTCATTAAGCACATGAAGATAGTTGGTGCATTGGTCATTCCAAACGACACCACTACAAATTCATAATCCCCATACTCGATCCTAAAGGATGTCTTATGAATGTCTTCTTCCTTGATTCTTACCTGATGGTATCCTACCCTCAGGTTAATCTTTGAAAATATCTTTGCTCCTCTTAGTTGATCAAAGAGGTCATTAATTTGGGGCAAAGGATACTTGTTCTTTATAGTGTACTTGTTCAGCTGTCAGAAGTCAATACACAGCCTCAAGGTTCCATCCTTCTTTTTGAAAAAAAGTACTGGTGCTCCCCAAGGTGAAACAGTTGGACGTATGTACCCTTTCTTCACCAATTCTTCCAACTGCATTTGTAATTCTTTTAATTATGGTGTGCTCATTCTGTAAGGTGTTTTCGACAACGGGGAAGCTCCTGGCACTAAATTAATTGAGAAATCTATCTCCCTTCTTGGTGGCAATCCGAGGATTTCTTCAAATACGTCTTCAAATTCCTGTAGCACCGAGAAATCTTCCAGGCTTGGCCCCTTTGTATCAACTAGCTCCTCCACATGAGATGTATACAATTGACATCCTTTTCTAAAACATCTTTTCAGTTGTAAGGCTGAAATCTCCCTTATAGAGATGGGTCTTGGAACTCCTTTCACAATGCTTTGTTTTCCATTTCCATCAAGACATGTAAATGTCTTGTTATGAAAATCTAGTATAGCATGATGCTTTTCCAACCAATCCATCCCAATTAGAACATCATAAGACCCCAATGGTATGATATTTAGCTCAGTACTAGTATTGACATCATTAAGACTTATGGAACAACCTCTGACCATATCACAGATTCTTCTTTTGGTTCCAGTGGCTAACTGAACCAAACTTTCTTTTCCAAGTTTACTTTTCTCCAAATGTAATCTATCCACTATCTTCGGATAAATGTAACAATGGATTTCTCCTGAACCAATCAAGATAACAACAGGATGATTTATGATCTTACCTTCCACCTCGATCATATTGGACTGGTACTTTGTTTTTCGATCATTTAAAGCTTCATAGATTCTTCCCATGTCTCCGACTGTTGTAGCCTCTTGGATGTTGTGCACAGTCTTCACTCTATTCTTTATGTGTGGGAAATCCTTGTACAGGTGATCTTCTTTGCATCCCCAACAGTGGATTGGTGGTCTTCCCCTTTTTCCCAAGGAATCTTCCTTCTTGAAATCCCCTTTAGAATACTGATCTTGATGATATCTATTTGGCTCATTCCTATTGAAGGGAGGTTTGAATCCTTTCCTTATCTGATTGGACTTCGGATTCTTCTTGTCCTTCCAATATTTCTGCAGGGATTCTCTTCCCTGGCCTTGCTCATACAAGTATTTAGCCTTCCTGATGGCCTCAGTCAAGGTCTTGGGTTCATCATAGTTGATATTTTCCTTATAGAAGGCTAGCAATCCACTTAGAAATATCTATATTTTCACCTTCTCATCTCCAATGAACCTGAAATACTTTAACAATCCCAATAACTTCTTCTCATATTCTTCCATAGTCATGCTTCCCAACCTGAGTTCAAAGAACTCCTTCATTTTCTTTTCATAGAAATTCTCTGAGAGGTATTCCTTCTGGAATTACTTCTTGAATTGTTTCCAAGTGATCCTACTTTCATCAACATGCACCACTTGCTTCAGTTGGTCCCACCACACTACAAATTTCCCATGTAAATGGTAGGTGGAAATCCTAGCTTCCAGGTTTGATGAATAGTTATGCAACTGGAAATATCTCCGGAGCCCAAGCAACCATGCTTCAACACCATCTTCCCTTTCTCTTTCACCATTGAAGGAAGGTGTCTTGAGCTTCTTCACCTCTCCCTGCAAACAATCTACCTCTTGTTTCTTTCTCTGGTGTCTAACATGAGATACTTCTGGACTGCTTATGTGATCATTCGAAGAATAAAAATTTCTTCCTGAGTAAGGAGGTGAGTGGTGTCCATGAGCTCTGCTAGCACTTCTAGAATAACCATCTCTTCCACAAGCATCTCCTCTTTCATGACACATGCCTCCTCTTGTCTTGAGTTTGATCTCTTCTTCGTTTTCCTCTGCAACTGATTTAAGCTTTGCAACACTCAAAAATTTATGTGGATTTTCTCTCTCATCATTCTCTCATTTTTT
>SNQJ01S0198985.1:0-17122 GCA_010110895.2 Picea sitchensis
GCCTATTAAAATTATTATTAATCTTCTCCAAGTGATCATGAAGATTATGCAAGACACGAAAAAACATAAATAATAAACATCAATCACACATATAATATACATAAAGACAAAAATTCATGAGGAAACCCATAAAAGGAGAAAACCTCTTCTTCTTAGAATGATAAGCAGTATTTTATGTTCTGTACATCATCTATCTTTGAGCACCAACTCAATGTGAGGCTACTACCTATGTTTTACAAGCTGCAACTTGCTGAGAGCACCAACTCTCTGGTTTCTCTAGCACCCACTAAAAGGAAGCACCAACTCCTTGAGTGTTCCAACACCAACTGGATGGAAGCACAAACTTCTTGAGTGTTCCAACACCCACTGGACGGAAGCACCAACTTCCAGTCACACAGGCACCAACCTATATAACAAAGAAAAATGGTTCTCCCTTGCACCACCCTACTACCCTAGTTTTTCTGGCTGCAACCTGATGGAAGATACAAATCCCTATGTTCAAGCCCCCACTTGAAACTCTGAGGACAACAGTCCTCCATAGCAACACCCTACCACACTGAGATATAAATCTTTGCTTTCTGAAATTTATTACAATGATACAATATTTATCAATGGCTTACCAGTCTCATCACTGTTCAGCTACACTGCTCTACTCTGCCTGCATCAATGTGTTCTTGCTCGCATCTTCTTGTTCTTAAGTTCTCGTATAGTTTGAAGTTTTCACCATTTATTCTCTGTCCAGATTATGTTCTTCATCTCTGAATCTTTCATGCTATGTTCCTGCTATCCTCTTGATCACATGCATTTCAACTTGTTTTACCAAGAAACAACAACCTGTCTCTGTCATGAAATTTTTTCTTTATTCCTTCTCTCATCATCCGTTACACTTCAGATCTCCAACGCCCGAGTCGGGAATCTCAAACCGCTCAAGAAAAATGATTTCAATGCCCCGGAACAATGATTCAGTTAGTGTAACTGAATCATAACTGATCAAGAAACCACGAAGTGAAACAACAAACCTTTGATCAGATTCTGTTTAATCAGTGCCATTGGATTATACACATAGAGGCTTTTTTATTTTTCAATGCGTAACCTTCGATGTGGAGCCTACCAACGCTAGATCCTTCACCTATCTTCTGCTGATGTGACCTTGGGAATTTTTCTCATGTGACCATGCAATCGCAAGCGCAACCAAAGGTGGTTTGAGGGAAATCCTCTTTTCACCCCGCAATTCACTACAGAGCTCCACATATGCTTTCTCCAAAACCGTGGTTTCGATTGTGGCCCGCCTTCAACATTTTAAAGTTCTTGCACCTTCAATCCCTGTAATGCGACGGTACCATCAATCTCACGATCTTGACGGTGCTCCTGAAATGAAGGATCAAATCTAACCTTCTTAAATCAACAACTGTCATCTATTTCATGATCCGAGCTCCGAGAGTTTCAAATTTCAAACCCTTCTTTCTTTTGTACGTCAATCTTCTGGAGTCGATGATCTGCGGACACCTGTCCTTCTCAATCAATGACTCTACCTCCACTTCGGGACTTTGACCTTTCAACTAGATCAACGTCTCTGCGGCCCCTTTCTTGATCAATGGTCAAGATCTCCTTCATGTCTCCAGACTTCTGAAATCTCAAATCTCAAAGTGACGCTCTGGATCGGACAACCCAGATTCACTTTGGACGATCTGACGCTTGATATATTCTTCGGACGATCTGACGACTGAGATCTACTTCGGATGATCCGGCGATCAAGAATGTATTTCAACTCTCCAACTCTTCGGGCTTCGGGAATTTCAAAATCTCAACTTTGCTTCCTTCACTTTCTCCCAGAGTGTTTTTCCCTGAACTGCATAGATTTCTGCCACGCGCCCTTCTGGCAACCGATGACCTGGATCTTCTTCGACCCTCGGGTCTTCGACAATCTCGTTTCCTTCCCAACCACAAACTCCCGAAGTGATTCGCTTTGGAGTTGTGGATCGTGTGCCACCTGTCAGTCCTGACGATGGACGATCCCTGCTTACTTCGGGACTTTGACAAGTTCGCTCTTCTGTGCTCATCCAAAGGCTTAACCTTCATGCATTTATCTTTGGATCCAACGACTGTTGATCCTCGGTGCTTAGATCCAACGGATCAGATCTGTAGTTCTCCTAGATCTAACGGTTGTCCTAACTCTTGACATGTATCTTAGATCGATGACTGAGAGCGACTTCGGACCTTTGTCCTTCGAGACTTTTGACATTTTTTGGTGATGAAAATCTTGAAGTAAGTCTTCCGGAGTGACATAGCTTGCTTATGTCTCTTGTTGACATGGCACGAGCCAATTTCCTCTTGACAATTGTCATCATCTGATTATGCCATGTGTACTTGTTGACATGGTCTTCCAACTTTGTCTACCACATCTCCTTGTAGACATGGTTTTCTGACGTGGTTCTCCTTGATCTAAAGACCATCACATTTTCTCTAGATTTGATGATCCTTATTCGTTTCAAATTTCGAGCTTCGGGTAATTCGACTTTCAAGTTTCCAATTCTTCCGAAGNATGTTATTAGATCGATGGCTCGATCCATCTTCGGTGCTGCTCTTCTAGCTTATCTTGTCCTTCCACTTAAAGTGATCCGATGGTCGTGAAAACTCTCGAAGCAGATCTACGTTCAAAGATTTGATCTTGATCACGTTTCTGTACTGCGCTTTCCCTTCTGAACTTTGATCTCTTCATACTGTTTGCTTCTCCTCCTGATCTTATGCTTTTCTTTTTTCCATCGTTGTTGTTGTTCTTTCCATCAATGACAAGAACACGCTTCCTATAAAACATACCAACATAGGTGACCTTGCATGAATAAAAAAATCCTATGTTCAAGGGAATAATAAAGGAAAGAACTCTCACCTTGCATGAATAAAAAATCCTATGTTCAAGGGATTAATAACGGAAAGAACTCTGAACAGAAGAATCAATCTTATTTTTTTAAAGCCATTTCTTATTTTCTCATAAAGTTTCCTCCATGAAAAGGAAGGAAATTACACCTAATCATGGACCAAAAAAAGGGAAACCAATTGCAAGTTCATTGTCTCTCAATTGTACCTATGAGACCAAGCACATGAAAGTACTTTGACTAACATGGTTTCAACTATGAGAACGAAACATTTTTATTTATTTTCAGGTGTTTTTTTATACCATAATATAGTGATATTTAAAATGTTCTTGATTCTACTATGTTTTGGTGAACATTCTTGAACCAAATCAAGCCTGTGATTCACAAAAATAAAGTTATGATAGTGATGCTCATGGATGACCAAAACTTTGCCAAAGGCACTCGTAAATTCAAAAGTGGTTAATTGTAATTAAATATTTGCACATAATGCCATTGTAATCACAAGAGATGATTTAGTGATCAGAAACATCAATAGATACACTACAAATCTGGATTATAGGACCAAGCATTCTGTACATGATACAAAACATGACTTTACCCAATTTGGAAAATACTTCTACAGAAATACATGTTGACTGTTCCATACTCAACTTGGCACCAGTACCATCCACCTTGTCCACAGTTGAAAATCATAAGACAGAAGGTGGGAGAAAAGTGACCATTTCTATCCAATTTTTGTCATGACATTGGATGCAAAAGAAACCCATCCAAAACACTTTGGAATCCATAGAGGAATCCATAAGTCATCCTCCGGAGCTTGTAAAATACTAAAATATGAAAGAATAATAAACCTGATGTGTATACTAATAGACAACCAATCTTTGTGAAATCACTCAAGTTTGTGTTCTTTGTGTCTTATGTCAGCTGAGGGTGCAAAGTTATATGCAACATGTTCAAGGCAATTTGCAGAGAAGTTTTTAAATGAAAATAATTGAAACAAAACCATTACTACGCCTTGGAAACCTCTCAGTTTGTCAACACCATAGTTCTTATCTTTGACTACATATTTCAGAGGGAAATGATTACATACACGCAATGATTACATACCAGCATAAAAAGTTGTTTTTTTCAACTTATTATGGGTGAAGCTTATCTCCTTATTGATCATATGTTGCAACCAGATTCTTGTGAAACAATTTAGATGACAAAGTTTCAAAGTTAAAAGAGTATATATCTCTAAATCCACTGAACCATATCAATTTGAACCCTATATCGCTGGCCCAGATTTCATAATACCAACAATATACATAATACCAACAATAATGAAAACAATATATGTTGTAGCCTGTCATGAAGGGTAACTACATAAAAAGCAACCAATCACAACATGTTCTTCCAATCTGAGGCAGTTTTGGCAATGAGGTGAGTTTCTAGAACCATGATCCTTTCTCCCATGATTCATATACACAGTAATCTGCCAATGTGTGTCCCATGAATGTCGGTACTGTCGGTACTTGTGATGGGCATGCATCTACATTGTACCAGAATTCGATTCAAGATAATTTAGATAAACAAAACTTCAGATAGCCCATTCCCTCTCTTATTCCTACCTCACAGGGGAAACCAAATAGATACTTCGTAAGCTCACTGTAATGAATAAAAATATTGCTGTAGAATAACGATTTAGCTACAACATTTAGAAAGCCAACACAGAGGTTTAATTATTTAGGATTTCTCATAAAAACTTATGGTCGAGCAATATTATGGTCAATAGGTCTAATGTTCTCCTTTTTTGCAAAACTAATGTGATAGTGAGAAACATATAGTGGTAGAAAATAGTAATGAAGAATATTTGAATGTGCTAAACTAATATGAAGTTTGTAACCTCCAGGAACCCACAACAATTCAAGCAGATGAAGTTATACGCATCATTTTCAAACAAAAACATCACTCAGCAACAGTGACCATAAAGGTCACACTTTTGATTTTTTTTGTTTTTTAAAAACACACTCAGCAACAATTAAGATTACAGTGCCCATGAAAGTCACGGTAAACATTATAATTACGTTTACAGTGCCCATGAAAGTCACGGTTTTTCCAGCAACAAAAACGTTTTAAGACCCAATCAATACAGGGTAAGGTGATTGAGGATTTTGATGCTCAGATCATTTTCCAAATCTATAAATAGAATTACATATGAATAAACAAAAGACTGACTTTCGTAGCAAGAAATGAATGAACCACAGCTACTGAAAATTAAAATTTCCAGGCTTATCCCTTAAGAGCTAACCTACCTTTTTGTTCTATGTTAACAAAGTTGAATGCCAACATATAGAGGGTATATGGAGTACCAAACACTTTGGGTTTAACTTAATTTATAGTGCACCCAGAGTAATTACGACAACAAATGAAGCGATTAATGGAAGGGAAAATACAACAAACCCATAGAAATAGACTCCAAAGGTATGTTGAAAGTTCGATGATAATGTATGAAATATGCCATGTAAACCTGAGTGGAGGAAAACAAACATATGCATCGCATTTAACCATAATTTCCACAACTACTTAGTTATAAAACAAAATATATAAGTAATAATAAACTTATTTGTTCTAAATTTGCAGACCAACAACCAACTGAGCTAGCAATTTCCACCCAACCGTAAATCCACAATGGATGCCATCCCCTAGTTTCACTATGATACCACTAGGGTGAAGCACAGATTGTTAACTCTGAAATTTGGAATATAATCAATGTTTTATTCTACATATTTCTTAATGATAGAACAACTCTGGCACCCACATACCTTCTCCACACATCACAAAGAACTTTTCCTTCTCTTTTGTACAACGCCTCATAAACTACTCATTCTTGTGCTATTGAGTGTGTGCATAGAAGGTCTAAACTATGTCTCAAGTTTCAAGAGAGTTTTCCATGTTTTCTTGGCTTCCTCTCATAGCTACAAGCTTCCATTTATAGCTGGTTGGTCTATCATGGGTTTGGATCCCTTCCTCCAATGTCTAACTTCTCAACACTCTTTTCCACTTCTTTTTCTCACAACTCTCCTCACCCCATTCGAATTTCCCCCATGAATAATGGTTAGAGAATTCAAACACAACTTCTCTTCCTAGATCTAAGAATGTAGAGGAGATAATTTGCTAAAATTTAAGAGTTGTCGCTTGGATTGAGGTATTTGTTTCCTCCACTCCTCTTAACTCATTTTTGTTTTGAAATTCAAAATTGAAATTGGGTGAGAAATCAAGATAGCATAAGGTAGATGATTTAGGCATAAAACCCCCTTAGACCCCCTCATCTTTCCCCTCTTGTGGTATCATAGCCCCTATAGGTGCTCGAGCTCAACTGATCTTGGTCTTCTTTTTTCTTTATTAACTGCAAAACAAAAAGACGTACAATATTCACAGTACCATGGTATATTTGATCCATGGAGTTAGTGGACCAGAGTTATAAAGTAATCATGCAAATTGTTTAAGTATTTATTTACAAATAATTCCAGAAGTAAAAATTGAGATATTACACCAAGTAGCAAAGTACAAAGTTCTAGTACATAGTTCTACATAAGCCCAGAGGGGATGTACAAAAATTTCCCCTTCCTTTTAAGGACCAATGACAATATCTTCCAATAGTTTACATAATTGTAAATTCTACAAAAATTAGTGGAATAACAAGCAATACATAATTAAATTTTATGCAATGCTCTCCCCTCACTAAACATGGTGGGATCTAGAGTTCATTGATTTCCCAAAAGAATGTTTGATTCTATGTCTTTCTCTCTACAATCTCGATTTGATTTTATTCCCCTTGTTAATGGGGGTGAAGACCTCTGCAAGGGATGCAGACTCATAAATTTCAAGGTTTTCTTCATCTCCAACCTCTTCAGTTTTCTTTTATTCTTCTAATATTTCCTTTTCTAACTCTGGCTCCTTCTCTTTTGGAGTCACCGAACATGCCCTAAATGAGGTCCCACCCTTGAAAATTGGAACTGTGTTCTCTCCTTCCTTTTGTTCTTTTGTTGCTAGCCCAATGGATGATTCATGAGACGACTTTGGATTTTCCTACTTTTCTTCCCATTCTTCCAGACTTTCATATTTATTGATAGAATTTGGAAGTTTATACTTCTTTCTAGGGTGATATCCCTTGGGTTGTTGTTTCTTCTGTCTTTTAGGCACTGAATTGAAGGTTTCTTTCTCATTGGTGCATTAAGGGGGTGGAGTCTACTTCATAGAGAGTTGTGATTCTTGAGTACTTGGGCAATTTTTTGCGAAATGGACATACTCATTACAAGAATTAGACTTGAAAGGAACCTTCTCATAGTCAAGGGTTTGAGTATAGCTCCAACCATCCATATTGAGTTGGATCGCTTGTTTAAGACCTTTTTTTAAATCCACTTCCACACAAATTCTAGAACAAGTGTATATACCCTTTTTTATCTCTACTTGGTCAATCACGTGACCTTACTTATCTCCAATAGTACGTTTTAAGGGTGGTTTTGTCCCAAAATCCCAAAAGGAGATGTGGAAGCCTAACCTATATAGTAGCAACTGAGATTTCTATATTTGGGTTTGGGTCAAAATCCAAGGTGTTGGATGTATGGGCTGACTCGGGTTCTACCTTAGTTCACCAAAAAAACCCTAGAAACCATCGACCCTTTTGGTAAACCGGAAGGCTACACCACGCACAGAGTGCACAATGCAGTCTCACCCAATATGGCTTATGGGTGGTTGTAGGATGAAGATGTTTGCAGTCATGGAAGAGATTGGGGATGCTATACTTCTTCTACTTTAACATCCATCATACCATATACTTCATTATCCCATTAATCTAGATCTAACAGTTAATTCATTTTGCATTATCGGTACTGCACGCTACAAAATATTATTCTAGCCATTCATCATTCATTCATAATTACAGAAACAACAAAAACATCATTCAAACACATCACAACACATGATTTTACCGTGGTTCACCCCCCGTGGGCTACGTGCACAAAGATCTTCTGCTTATTTATTATTCTTCATCAAATAGCGTTGCACACATTACATTATAGGTTTATGACTGGTGAGGCTGAACCAAGCTCCACAACTCCACAGCTTGTGACCTGGCCCTCAATTACATCTCAACACTGAATCCGTCTGAACTATGTATCTCTCAACAAAACTATACTTTGACTCAAACTCAAAAAGATGTTCAAAGTACTTCGCTCCTACCTAGTGATAATGATCAAAGATAGATCTCTTATTTTCCTCATACATCCTCTATTTATATTACAAAATGGATAAAAACCATTACATCATGACTCAAAACCCTAATTCTAAGTGGACTTCACTTTTCCAATTTCTAACTTTCTTCCGCGTGGTTGGTCTTCGATCCAACCGTTCCTTGATTTGACTCTACGTTGATCTTCCTTCTTTCCTAGCGCGTTGCTTTCTTTGCCCTTTGTCGTGTTTTTTTCCCTTATTTCCTAGTACACACTACTTCATTTGTTCCATTCCATAGCACTTAACCTCATTTACTGCGCCGAACCCAAAAATTTCCTGCTCCAATACCTATGCACTCTTCTCTGTCAGGGTCTCCACCACCTGCATTGTTATGTGCTCCTCCAACACTTATATTCTCTCTGAGTGTGCTTGTTCCAGTCTTCCTTTCTCTAGTTCCAGCTCTGCTATCATCTTCTGGGCTTGCTCCTGCAAGGGCTCCAACTGAGCTTGTATTGACATTCTTTCCCCTTGGACTGTCTTCAAATTTGCTTAGTAATGCTTGGCTGACTTCCACTGGTTAGTCAACATTTTTATATTTTTTGTTCTTAGTAATTCTCTTTGGAGACTCTGGTCGAGCCCATGGCAAAGCTCTGAGTTATTTTGGATCCGTAGAACTCAACTATTTTGGTACAGTAGAACTGAGTTATTTTGGTATAGAAGAAATTAGACATATGGTCAATATAAACATGCAAATTTCAATAAAATTATTAGTACAGGGTAAGAAGTATGGTTTCCTTTTTTTGGCAGACCTCCCAGAGTTATAGATGTATTTTTATTTATACTATGAATATAAATCTATAGACCTGTTTTTGCTTTAAAAAAACTATAAACTTTAAGTTAGCTAATTTGATTTATCGATTTATAGTTTCTTTTAAATAATTTGAAAATAAAATTTCTCAATATTTTTATTTTTATTTTTTGAATTAACACAATACAGAATTGATTCTATTATAAATATTTTAAAATTTAAATTTAATATAATATAGAATTGATTTTATTATAAATATCTTAAAAATTAAATTTAATATAATATAAAAATGATTTTATTTTAAATATTTTAAAACTTAAATTTAATATCTTTATATAGTAAATATTTCAAAGAAATATTTTATTTTTTTATAGCATTCTTTCGTGATTTACATTGTTAATTTTAAAAAAATAAAATTTTAATGCAAATTCACGACATCATAAAATCTCATAAAAGAATGAAATGAAGAATATATTTTCTTTCAAGAATAAACAAGTCCTTAATATAAGTGGGGAAAAGATAAACACTAACTTAGATTCATCTTAACCCTGGATATATCAAATGTCCAGAGGGATGAAATCTCTCCAAATGTAAATCTCTTTTAAAGTGCAAAACTTAAGAAAAAGTTTGCACTTAGAGAGATTTGATCCCTCTCCACCCTTGATAAATATGAGGTTAAGATGAATCTTGATTGGTTATAATTCTATAACATCTCAAAATAACTTATATTCTTATACAATTTTCCATTTTCTTTCACTCTAATGATTGCCTCAAAATGATATTGTTGTTTTTAAATACATTTACAAAAACCTTATCTTCCTATAGATTTTTATAGGTAAGATATCTTAAGTATTTATGTAAATATGAATATATATATTAAACTTATATGATTTTTTCCTTTTAATAGTTTGAAAAGAAATTTAATTGAAACTATGATAATCCAACAAATTGTACAAATCTGATTTGATCTTATCTGTGTAGAATTATTAACATTAATTCTATGCACTAATAAGTTGTCCATAAATCATATTAAAAAAAAATTGAAAAAAATCATATTTCAAGAATATTATATTAATCTTAACACATTTTTTTTCCTTAACATAATTGCTAGCAGAAATTGTGATGATAGAGCTAATCCCACTTGTATATAATAATAATAGGATTTGAGATATGGGTTCTTTTTGTCCTTAACATAAATGCTCCAAGAAATTTCGAGACCTAATTCCACTTGTATATAATGATAGTAGGGTTTGAGATATGGACTACCCTCACTGCTCTAGGAGTGAATCCTTTAGAATTGCATGATTATGCTATTAAATTTAGTAATTTAGGAATCTTTTTAGCCATAATTGTTTGGTACATTTGATTTTGGATCCAAATTCTAAAAGAGTGAGTAGATTGTATCACATGACCTAACATTAAGAGTGAGTAGATTGTATCACATGATTAAAAAACAAAATGTATATGTAAAATTTTCTATTTTGAATATTGAGATATATAAAATTTTAAATTATCTCATTTGATTTATGAATTCAATTTGAACTTATAAACTCAATTAACTAATAACATCTTCTCCATACTAAACTTTAAAACACTTCACCTTTCAGCACAATAATATTAATATTTTAATAATAAAAAATAATAAATTAAAAGAAAAGAAAATATATACAAACAAAAAACTAAATAACAGACTTCCATATGAAAATAAATGAAATACACTCAATGAATTTTTATGCACTCAATGAATTTTATTTTTTGGAAAATGCAAATTCCATAACTATAACACTATTAAGAAAAAATATACATTCAACATTAAACTATATACACTGCTTGTGTTAAAAATATACACTGCTTTTATTATTCATAATAAACATTTATTAGGTTAACATTCAACATTAAACTATATTATTTTAACACTAACGGGAGATCATATCCCTGGACCTTAATTAAAATTAAATCATTCATTGTAGACCTGATGTCGCCCATGTAATTTTTACATACTCATAGCCATTAGAATATATTTGACAGTCAACCCGTTTCGTTGAAAATTTTTACATACTCATAGCCTTGGCGCATGATGGTATGGCAAGACTGAAAAAGTAAGCGGCGAATGGGCCGGGTACGATTCTCTATAGTACTCTATAGAGAATGGCAATCTTGATATGACCTAGCGGTACTCTATAGTAACACAAATATTTGTAGACATTCCAAATCTACAAATATTTGTAGACATTCCAAATCTACTAATATCAGTATGTCCAACTAATTTTGGAAACATTAACCCCAAATATTTGTAGACATTCTAAATCTACTAATATCCAGTATGTCCAACTAATTTTGGAAACATTAACCCCAAATATTTGTAGACATTCCAAATCTACTAATATCAGTATGTCCAACTAACTTTGGAAACATTAACCCCAAATATTTGTAGACATTCCAAATCTACTAATATCTAGTATGTCCAACTAATTTTGGAAACATTAACCCCAAATATTTGTAGACATTTCAAATCTACTAATATCCAATATGTCCAACTAATTTTGGAAACATTAACCCCAAATATTTGTAGACATTTCAAATTTACTAATATCTAGTATCTCCAACTAATTTTGGAAACATTAACCCCAAATATTTGTAGACATTCCAAATTTACTAATATCTAGTATCTCCAACTAATTTTGGAAACATTAACCCCAAATATTTGTAGACATTCCAAATCTACTAATATCTAGTATCTCCATGGAAACATTAACCTCAAATATTTGTAGACATTCCAAATCTACTAATATCCAGTATTTCCAACTACTTTTGGAAACATTAACGTGGCATATTGTGAGTTAATCAAAACTAAGCAGAGCTTTATACAGATTCTATTGAGTGTTTTTCATTTATGATATTAAGGCAACATGTTACCTGAAGTCATATTGATATGACTCTTTTGGTGTAGCCTCACCTATTAATGTATTCAAATTATTTTTTAGATTAACCCCAAATATTTGTAGACATTCCAAATCTACTAATATTCAGTATCTCCAACTAATGTCCAACTAATTTTGGAAACATTAACCCCAAATATTTGTAGACATTTCAAATTTACTAATATCTAGTATCTCCAACTAATTTTGGAAACATTAACCCCAAATATTTGTAGACATTCCAAATTTACTAATATCTAGTATCTCCAACTAATTTTGGAAACATTAACCCCAAATATTTGTAGACATTCCAAATCTACTAATATCTAGTATCTCCATGGAAACATTAACCTCAAATATTTGTAGACATTCCAAATCTACTATTATGCTTTCTACAGATTCTATTGAGTGTTTTTCATTTATGAGATTAAGGCAACATGTTATCTGAAGTCATATTGATATGACTCTTTTGGTGTAGCCTCACCTATTAATGTATTCAAATTATTTTTTAGATTAACCCCAAATATTTGTAGACATTCCAAATCTACTAATATTCAGTATCTCCAACTAATTTTGAAAACATTAAAGTGGCATATTGTGAGTTAATCAAAACTGAGCAGAGCTTTCTACAGATTCTATTGAGTGTTTTTCATGTATGAGATTAAGGCTACATGTTACCTGAAGTCATATTGATATGACTCTTTTGGTGTAGCCTCACCTATTAATGTATCCAAATTATTTTTTAGATTTGAAATAAAACCTAAAATTATTTTTGATTGGAAAATATCTCATCTTTCTATTTTTGATTGGTTAAGATTTCATCTTTCTGAGACATAAGGAAAGTTGTTAAAAGTCCAAGATTCAAATGGTGAAACCCTGCACCCTTCTTATAAACTATCAACAAATC
This sequence comes from Picea sitchensis, assembly GCA_010110895.2. Lineage (NCBI taxonomy): Eukaryota > Viridiplantae > Streptophyta > Pinopsida > Pinales > Pinaceae > Picea > Picea sitchensis. The sequence goes on from SNQJ01S0198985.1 coordinate 12,721, forward strand.
ATTTCGGGTAGCATAATTTTCCTAACCTACATAAATAACAACTGATAATAACTATCCTCAATATTAATTTATCACTTAAAAAATAAATTCCAATTTCTTATTAATTAAAATATATTAATTTTAAAATCTCAAATACCTTTCTTTACATACAAAAATTTGTAATATAATAAATTAACTTCGAAATGTTCAATAAGCTATCTTAAATTACAATTTTTTTACATCCACTTAAATTTAAACCTACACCATTTATATCCCTATACCCTACAAAACATTTAAATTAATGTTATTTTTACATCCACTTAAATTTAAACCTACATCATTTATATCCCTATACCCTACAAAACATTTAAATTAATGGTACCCAAGTCTTTAGACTTTTTCTCCATCAACTCTTAAAACCTTCACATGATTATTTCACTTTTTAAATATTTAAAAAAAAATATTTAAACTTACACGGTGCACCCTAAAAAAAAAATTTAATGCGACCAAAGTCTGTAGAATTTTTCTCCTATCAACTCTAAAAGTTTCACATGATTATTTCATTTTTTAAATATTTAAAAAAATATTTATTTATTTTAATTTAAATATTTTTTTATCCATTTCATTCATATTTTATTAATATTAAAATGTTTTTTTAATATTATATTAAATTAATTTGAAAAATTGTAAAATTTACACTAATATATTGAATTAACTTAAAATTGTTAAATATACCTATTACATTCTTAAATGTATTTCATTAATATTAATTTTTTTTTTTTAATATTACATTAAATTGATTTGAAAAATTGTAAAAATTTACACTAATATATTGAATTAACTTAAGATTGTTAAATGTACCTGATTACACACATGTCCTCGTCCTCCCTCATATATATATATAATTCATTTAATGTTATATGAATTAGTTTAAAACATGGTAAAGCATATCTTATTATAATTATATTTATATATGATGTTTATAATATCTACATTTTGTGATGATGATGATTAATTTCTATTAAGATTAATTGGTTTATCTCACTTTAAAAAAATAAGAGATTAATTTAATTTTTTTTAAATTGTATTTATATGCTAAAAAAATATTGAGAAAAACGTTCCAATATCACCATAGTTTTGATGACTTAGGAGGTTAGGAAAGTCAATAATGTGACAATTTTTTTTAAATTGGGATCTAATATGAGTATAGGTAGAGCAATCCAAGATTAAGTGTTTTTCATATTATACTAGCTTAGTGTCACAAATGTGATAAATTCTTTAATCCCAGAGTGTTTTGGGGGTTGTCCAACCCCTAATTTCACTATCTAGTTGATTATATATATATATATAACGAAACCATTGTAATTAAGATTTTTTTTTGTTATTTTTAATCTTGTAATATTTTTTGTTGAAATAATTTTTTTGTCCCTCTTCATATTTCACATATTTTTGTATATTTTCCAAAATTAAATTGGAGGATATGTTTTACATCTAAAAAGTTTAACTTTGCAACAATACTATATAATAAACAATATCAATCATTTCAACATTAATTTAAATAATTGAATCATAGAGAAATATATTTTAGTTTCTCAAGTTTATATTATAAAACATAAACACATGAAATTAGCATAGTTTATACCTATTTTTTTAAAATGTATTTATAATTTGAAAACAAAACTTTAAGGTAATTATGAAACACTTGAAATTTATTTAATATCAGTCTGAATGGGCTTAATGATTAAGAACATGTGTTTCCTCTTAAAAAATTACAAATTCAAATCCTAACCATGACCTTAAAAATAGATTATTATTATTATTAATTATAATATATTAATATATAAATTCATATTAATAATATTATAATATTTACAATCAAATATCATATTAATATTAATATTAATTATTATTTATATATATTTTTTCACAAACAAAAAAAACTCTATATTTTACCATTGTCATTTATACTTATGAATAACATATTGATATTGATATAACAATATAACAAATTACACTCAAATATAAATGAAATGTAATTTAACTTTTTTAAATTTTTTTAAAAACTATACATTCGTAAATAACTTTTGGATGTATTTTTTTTTTATTTAAATATAAATTTAAACTTTTTTCTCTAACGGGAACATTTCTATTAATTAAAAAAAACTATGATAAGTATAAAATACTTATATTAAAATAATAATAAAATTACACTCTCTTCTAATAGTATCAATAAAATAACAATAAAATTATACTTTCTCCTCAAATAATATCAAGTTACACGTTCTCTTCAAATAATATCAAGCATAGTAAAGGAAAATTTATGGATATCAATTATTTAACCATTGATTTATTATTATCATCAATCATCTTCAAATTCCACATTTATTTTCATAAGTTTAGCATTCTTTTAGGTTGTTGAAATAGCTAAGACAACTAAGGGAGGGTGTGAATTAATTGTTACTCTACTTAAACAATTTTATGCCTATTAAAATTATTATTAATCTTCTCAAGTGATCATCAAGATTATGCAAGACACGAAAAACAAAAATAATAAACATCAATCACATATATGATATACACAGAGACAAATATTCATGAGGAAACCCATAAAATGAGAAAACCTCTTCTTCTTAGAATGATAGGTAGTCTTTTATTTTCTTTACATCATCTATCTTTGAGCACCAACTAAATGTGAGGCTACCACCTTTGTTTTACAAGCTGCAACTTGATGAGAGCACCAACTTTCTAGTTTCTCTAGCACCCACTAGAAGGAAGCACCAACTCCCTGAGTGTTCCAGCACCAACTGGATGGAAGCACCAACTTACTGAGTGTTCCAACACCCACTGGATGTAAGCACCAACTTCTAGTCACACAGGCACCAACCTGTATAACAGAGAACAATGGTTCTCCCTTGCACCACCCTACCACCTTGGTTTTTCTGGCTGCAACTAGATGGAAGCTACAACTCCCTGTGTTAAAGCACTCACTTGAAACTTTGAGGACAACAATCCTCCCTAGCACCACCCTACCACCCTAAGATATAAATATTTCCTTTCTGAAATTTACTACAGTGATACAATATTTATCAATGGCTTACCAGTTTCATCATTGTTCTGCTACACTGCTCTGCTCTGCCTGCATCAGTATGTTCCTGCTCGCATCTTCTTGTGCTTAAGTTCTCATACAGCCTGCAGTTTTCACCATTTATGCTCTGTCCAACTTATGTTCTTCATCTCTACATCTTTCACGCTCTGTTCCTACTGTCCTCTTGATCACATACAGTTCAACTTGTTTTACCGAGAAACATCAACCTGTATCTGTCACGACATTTTTACTTTATTCCTTCTCTCATCATTCGTTACACTTCAGATCTCCAATGCCCGATTCGGCAATCTCAAACCGCTCAAGAACAATGATTCTAATGCCCACGAACAATGATTCAGTTAGTATAACTGAATCGTAACTGATCAAGAAACCATGAAGTGAAACAATAACCTTTCGATCAAATTCTGTTTAATCAACGTCGTTGGATTATAGACATAGAAGCTTTTTTATTTTTCAATATGTAACCTCCGATGTGGAGCCTAGAAATGCTAGCTTCTTCCCCTATCTTCCGTTGATGTGACATTGGGCGATGATCTCATGTGACCATGTGATTGTGGGCGCGGCCAAAGGTGCTTTGAGGTCAATCCGCTTTTCGCCCCACAATTCACTATAGAGCTCCATGTATGATTTCTCCAAAACTGTGGTTTCGATTGCACCATGCCTTCAACATTTTAAAGTTCGCGCACCTTCAATCCACGCAATGCGATGGGATCGTCAATCTCACGATATTGACAGTGCTCCTGAACTGAAGGATCAGATCTAACCTTCTTAAATCAACAACTGTGATCTGTTTCGTGATCCGGGATACAGGAGTTTCAAATCTCAAACCCTTCTTTCTTCCATACGCCAATCTTCCAGAGTCGATGATCTATAGACACCTATCCTTCTCAATCGATGACTCTGCCTCCACTTCAAGAATTTGACCTTTCAACCAGATCAACGATTCTGCGACCCCTTTCTCGATCAACAGTCGAGATCTCCTTCGGGTCTCTAGACTTCTGAGATCTCCTTCTTTACTTCTGATTTCCTCTGAAATTCGACTTGTGTATCAAATGAACATATAATGATATTTATTTATACCATTTATGTCACTTTCTTTTAACATTAGGGTTGACCTGACACTTTCTTATTTTCTAATTCTTTTGTTTAATTATCTTCAGGGCCTACATGTACTTCCTTCTTCATTTCACTTTGTCATCTTCAAAAATTCATTTCTCCTCAACGATGAGGATCCACGTGACGTGCCACATACCACCGGAAAAAAATGATGTATACTATCCATCCATGGGTGTTGTATCTGCATGTGCATTTTCCTTC